>PVKS010006214.1:0-19967 GCA_004027875.1 Aplodontia rufa
AGTACCTTTTTTCTAAAGAAAACCCAATGAAAGAATATCCCCAGGAATAATACTTTGCAATACTTTGGCCATTTTAGATGAAATCTCAATCAACAGGGAGTTTCTTTATATTTCTTCAAAAGAGATGTTTTCACATATTCAAACTTAATCCAGTAACAAAAGCGGATTTTTGCATGATGCCTATAGCAGGTGACCTTTCTGCAGATGGGGCTTTGTGATAGAGTTGCAGGCATTCTGGGAATTCATTGAACATCAATTCAAATTGATTCCTTTTGGTAAAAGGTACTAGAATTTGGGACTAAAATCTTTAGACTAGATAACATGTCAATCACAGTGCATTCAATATTTAAATATGTGAATGAATCATTGGTGGAACTTGTTCTATTCTTCACCCTTCTGTAACACACATCTAAAATGCTGTGCCTGAATTATGTGTACTCATTGTGTGCCATCCTGACTGAGAGGTTTAATCTGAGGGTGCAATGAAGAAGGAGAAACAGATACTCAAAAGGCTAGTTAAAATATGGACAGATTTCTTATATACACAGCTCAGTCCATCAATATGTTTAGAAAAATCCTCCAATTTATTGAGGGTATGATTGAGAGAAATGCAAAGGAAAGACTACTCCAACACTTGAGCGGGGGATATAGCTCTCTGTTGCAGGGCGGTATTTAAACTATCCCCTTCCAGAACCAATAAGGCCAAGCAAGAATTCTGAAAAGGAAAAGTTGCCTCCCCACAGTTGGCATTCCCAAATACATAAGAATTAGCTAGGAAAATTGTTAAATTAGTTTGGCCTGTTAAGTAATGTGGGCTTTACGTAGGGAGAACATAAATTGGTCCAAAGTATCCAATATTACAGCCAGCTTCTTAAAGTTTATGAGAAGTAATTTTAAGACAAAAGAAAGACTGTTCTCTAGCATTTCGAATGGGCTTCTCTCCAGGTGAGGTCTATGTCCTCTTTTCTACTCCTGCAATTAGCGTATTATATCATCTGTCTTGTAGACAGCAGCATGAATGCCGTTAAATGAAGGATCAAGTTTTAATCATTCATCCTTCATCACCCAGTTTCTAGTGCTAGAAAACCAACCATACACATTTGATTACCTCAACATGTGAAGAAGTAAAAATCATCATTGTGTTCAAAATGTGCTAAATTTTCCTGTAGTGAATTACAAAGAGAACATAAACTTTTGATGTAAGGGACTCATGATCACCGTGATTTGAGAAACTCTCTTTTATCCCTCTGTCAGGGACAGAACTGGGATGTATGGTATATTTTTATGTCCTAGTATGCTGTCTTCAAGTAGTTCTTTATGTTGATCTCCAGTAGCTTTGAATATGTGTGTAATGTACACTTCTCAGCTAACTTTCATACTAATGAGCAAGTCACATAAATTTTCCTGGACCTGAATGTCAGCACCTATAAATTGAGGCCCTACCACAAGATTGTCTTAAAGATAGGAATCCACTCTCTGCATAATTTACCTGGGGATCAAAAAGTAGATATTTAGGAACACATGCTGTTTTTATAACAGTAGGTGATCCAGTCCTCTACATCAATATACCTTGACTTTTAGTATCCAGCTCAAAACACAAGTAGGGAGTATAAAAAGAAGCTGTTTTCTAACTCACTACTAAAATAACAAGGGCAGGGTTGAAAATAAGTAGTTAAGGAAATTGCTTTTTGTGTTTACATTTTAAAGAACTATTGTAGTTCTTTTTCTTTTAAGAAAATATCATCAAAATGGAATCTTCTCCACTTCCTGCTAGTTGTCTTCTTATCCAGTCCATCTCAGGCCAGATAGTGTGTACTGAATGCACTTTCAAGGAATGTAAGTAACAAAGGATTGAGTGTGAGCATGTGATGTAATATTATCTTACAACCAAGAAATCTTCGATTTTTCGACTTCTCTCCTGGATTGCTGTGGACCTTGGTCACTCTGTATTATATTAGTTTCCCCATGTGTAACATGAATTAAGAGAAAATGGATATTATGGGGGGGGGGTTTCCAGGACCTACAGTGTGTACCGGAAACCTTAACTAGCACTGAGCACTATTTGTACTGTTTTCTTCCCATACATACTCATGGTAAATATGAGCTTATAAATTAGGTAAGTAAGATAATATCATCAGAAACTATAATATACTAGAGCATTAATAAGAATATACTGTATTAAAAGTTTTGTGAATATGCTCCCTCTCTCTCTCAAAATAATTTATTGTAATATACCTGCTCTTTTTGTTGTGACAATGTGAGGTGAGATGATGCCTTGTGATGAAGTAAAGTGTGGTGAATGAATGACTGGCACTTAATCACCATGTCCTTTGCAGTTTGAGGTACAACAATGAAACTGGGATGGACTCCTTCTTCCTTCTTCACAACTGTACAGATAGATTCATTCTTATAATAACTGTTAGAAATCTCAGCGTTTGATGTTTTTCTCTCTCCTTTTAAAACTTGCAACTTTTCACTAAAATCAAGCACTTCACACCTTCTTTTTGGCATATCTGAATTACCAATATCACTACGCTTGTGATTTTTGGTCACTCTTGAGTAAAATAAGGTTACTTGGCTATAATAATGTGATATTGAGCAGTTTATCTAATAATTGAGATGGCTATAAGTGATTAATGGGTGGGTAGTGTATCTAGCATGGATACACTAAAAAATGGATAATTCATATTTCAGTTTGGATGGAGTGAGATGATGCTCAGAATAACACAATTTAAAACTTATAAATTATTTATTTCCAGAATTTTTCACTTAGTGTTTTTGAACTAATTAAATTATTTTAAAGTAACTAAATCTGCAGAAAACCAAACCACAGTTAAGCAGAGACCACTGTAGTGATTTGAAAAACATTCTTATTAAGAAAGTACAATTAACATTTAGAGAACAATGGAAACAGATTGGAATAGAATGCTACTTTATGTTTGTGCTAAATGAGGTTGGGATACATACATATATATATATATATGTATATATATATACATACACATGAATACATATGTATTCATCATGTTTATGTGTTTATATTTCACTGAGTAAATTCTGACAGGAAATCTAAAAAAAAAATAAATAATAGTGGATGCCTGTCTTTGGTGGAGACTGAGAAGAGGTTAGATGGGTGACAGCTATAAGAACGTGAATTTACAGAATGTTTTACATGTAATAACTAGGTGAAAAAGTTTCATATTCAAGATATGTTAAAAACATGGTTTCAATTTTTATCACTAATTTATGTTGATGAATTTACACAATAAAATAACTTCTAGTCACATACAAAAATAGTACTTATGGTGTAAGTACATGTCTGTCATGGCTTGGATCTAAAATGTCCCCCAAAGGCTTATGTGTTGAAGACATGGTCCTGAAAGTAGCAATGTCAAAGGTGGGGCTTCAGAGAAGTGATTGGATCCTGAGGGCTTGCTCCTTATCACTGGATTAATACATCCGTAGCTGAATGGACTACTGGGAGGTGGTGGCAGCTGAAGGTGCTCAGTCCTGGTTGAAGGACATAGATCACTGGAGACTGACCTGGAAGGCTCCTCCTTGTCCTTGAATCCTTTGTGTGCCTCTCTCTCTCTCTCTCTCTCTCTTTCTCTCTGCTCCCTGACGGTCATGAGCTGAGCAGCTTTTTTCTGCCATATCCTTCTACCATGCGGATTCTACCTTGGAGTCAGCCAATATCTCTGAAACCATATGGCAAAAATAAAACTTATCTCCCATGATTTGTTGGTGACAAGTGCTTGGTTTTAGTTATGAAAAGCTGACTGATACAATATCTGAGGATATTTGTAAGCAATTTGTGTTAAAATCCAGTGTTGAATATAGTTGATATTGAGTTATTTTAGGAAGACTTTGGGAAATAAAACAAGGGAAGGAAGCAGGAGAATTATGTGAATTGGGAGATGAATGATGGGCTAGTCTGTCATAGTTGGCCTGCATTTGTGCCACACTTGCTCTCCCAGCATGTTTAGATAAACCCTGAGAGCTTCAGCATTCCCGAAGAGAAAGGACTTCTCTAAACCACCTCTGCAGAGCTGACATGGGACCAATTTAAAGCATTTGAAGCCTTGGCTAAGGTTTAAAGCCACCATAAATGAGTGGACCAATCATGCATGTGTACAACTTTGTTGGGGCTTTTTGGACAAACCTGTGCAACAAGGGACAGATGAAACCTGGAAGTGGTGTACCTGCACTTCCAACACACTCTCCACTGCTTTGGCCACTCTGTCCGCTGACATCTCTTGGCTTTATGCAGATGCACATTTCTGAAGTTTTGTACCTCTCTCACAACCACAAATGGGGTCTTTTATTAAATCGGAAACCCAAGATGAATGAAAATAATCATTCAAATAGGTTTCTTATCATTGCTATCCTACAATAGAGCACATCACAGCATAAAAATTACACAGTGTAGTGAAAAGTTACTATGTTACTGACATTTGTGATCATTTCTACTATGCTTATTACCAAATGTTTAACCAGTTTCTTTGACTATTATTATTTGTAAAGTATTTAGTTCAGGTTATAATTCTGAGTCTTTGAAATATTTTGATTGTATATTATAGTCTTTTTTAACAGAGAGAGGGACAGTGAGAGAGAGAGAGAGCAAGAGAGAATCAATTTAATTTAGTTTTTCGTGTAGTTTTCATGGTTTACAATCAAATGCATATCTTTTTGTTAGTTTATATGTGTTTATGATTCCACAGCAACACAATTCCCTAATTTAAAAAAAAAAAAGAGTTCCTGTCTACTGGATTTATTCATCTTCAGATCAGCCTGGTCAAGACTGCACTTGTGACTGAAAATGTATTTGATATAAATCTTCTGATACTCTTATTCTCATACAAACTATTTTCCTTTCCATGTAATTAAAGATAAATGTACTGTATACTTGAAAATTGCTGAGAGTCAATTCAAAATGCTCTCAAATAAAAAAAGAAAAAAGGAAGATGAGGCTAAAGAAAAGATGATGCAGATATGTTAATTATCTTTAATAATTTCATAGTGCATACATGGATCACATCAGCTTTATACTATAAATGTGTACAATTATTATTTGCCAATTATACCTTAATAATGCTAAAAAAGGAAAAACAATGGAGCAGAACCATATGTGCAGTTTTTCTTAGGTTGTGTAGACTTTGGAATTAAACTTCTTTTAATATACAACTTCATGTCTCATTTCATCCTAAAAGCAAAAAAAAAAGTCCATTAAAATGTATCAAAGTTAAGTAAGCATAAGAGTTAAAGAAAGTGCAATAAGCCCTGTAATAGCCTTTCTACTGTCTACTGCTAAGGATATGATGATATCTTACAGGCACAAGCAAATGAATGACTAGACATTTGTCCAGACTTTCATTTTTCTCTTTCAAATGAAAGATAATACTGAAAGGTGTTCCCTCAGCCATTCATATGCTTTATGGATAGATTAGTTTTGAATTTATATCTAAATATTTGACTTTGGGACTAACTCCTACAACAATGTGATACTATTGTATTAAACAAAAGACGATGGCATCCAGACAAATTAAGACATATTTATCAGAGAATCTAAGCAGTGATGTCCTACCCATCATCAGAGGACATTCTTGTCCCAACACAGTCATTTGTTACAAATATCATAACTCAAAAATTTTAGGTCATCTATTATTTTAAGTCATATAAAGGGAGATCAGTGGAGTAGAGAAAAGCAACTGGGGAAGGAAGGAATAGATAGGGAAAATACTAGGGAATGATATTGGTGAAATTATAGTTATGTTACATGTATATGAATACATTACAATAAGTCCCACCATTATGTTAAGTTATAATGCACCAATAAAATATGGTAAAAAAGGCTAACATAAGTAATTAGAAGAAACACAAAATTTCTATTATGCATTTTGTAAAGATATGTGTTCTAATAGACTTTTATAAGAAAATTGTATACAAGAATATTGACTGGGAAAATAAACTATGTATTAAAATGATCATAACTCTCTATCATTAGTGCCACACAGAATCTTTATTATGACTGCCAGATGAAACCCCAGTGGATGGGCTTTCATATGACTGCAGTCAATATCACTGTCTCTGCCTACATGATTCCACTCTAAGGATCAAGGAAAGGAAAGCTGGAAGGTACAAACACATGACTTTATATTTAATTTGAAGACATAAAAAGAATTGAAGATTTAAAATATTTAATTTTATTATACCCAGATTTTTGTCATGCCATTTATAAGTCTTAGTTGATTAGTTTTTACAGAATTTTTTGTTTACAAGAGGAAAGTACTACTTCATTTTACCTGCTTCTTGGAGTGTGCAGCTATGAGTCCAATCTGATCTTCCTCTGGAGAGTCTCTCCTGGTAAAGGACCATTATTGCTTAGTCAGCTATTCCGATTCTAATGGAATCAGTTGTGAGGGGAAGAGGAGTGGGTAGAAGATGAATAGACTCTAAGGAACTCTTTAAAGATGAGGTTGAAGCAATTTTCAGTGGGAAAAGAGGGAAATAATTACAAAGAAGTTCTTTCTGGAAAAGATCAATAACAAGAAAATTACCCTTTGAACTCATTGTCATAGAAAAATCTATTTTATAATATTCTCTCTCCAAAGAAATAATTTTTAAATTGGCTCATATCATGTAGCACAACTTTTTCACACAAGCAATAAAAGGCCCACAAAACATCACTTCCAAAGGAAGATAGAACAATATCTTTTAATGGTTTTCAGGGGGGAAAAATACACTTAATAGGAGAAACTAACATCATCTCCATCTATATATATGATTGTGGTCATATATTGTGAAGTTTTAATCTAATAATAGTTATATTTACAAAAATGACAGAAGAATTAAGTTGAAATAAGAGAAAATTATAAAGTGCAGTGGAAAGTTACTATATATTACTTATATTTAATATTAAGAATTAAGAAATCTAGTAATACAATTGTTATCAGATAATATATTTTTAGCCAATTCAAGCCTCTGGAAAGATCTGTGGAAACATCTTTTTTTTAACTTTGTTTTTATAAACTCAGCTTTATTGAGAGATATTTTATACATACTAATATTCAGTAATATTGATTATATAGTAGGAAGACTACTGATAAATATTGCATTTGTGTATTCTCAGCTATAATCATGATATAGAACATTTCCATTAACTTTAGAGTTACGTTATGACACTTTATGATCAATATCCTTCTCTCATCCCCACTTCCTGAAACCACTGATCTTCTTTCTATCACTGTGGTTTTTTACTTTTCTAGAATTTCATATCAGTGGAATATGTCATTTGGTATTTTTTGGTTGGATCCTTTCACATAGAGTAATGCATTATTGTTGTTATATGTAAAGTACTAGAATATTTAATTTTTAAAAAATCCACTCTATGGAATTTGATGGATATTTGGGTTGTTGTTTGGCTACTATGAATAAAGTACCTATGAACTAATTCAGGAACAAATATTTTTGTGGCCACACATTTTCATTTATCTTTTGTGAAACCCAAGAATAAAATTTCTGGCTCATATGGTAAGAATACATTTATAAGAAACTGTAGAACCTGGAGATACTTCCAACAAGGCTAATCCATTTCACATTGCCACTAGTAGTGATTATATATTCCAATTGCTCCACATACTCACAAATGTCTCAAATAGTTCCAAGCTAGTGGACTGCTTTGATAATGGACAACAGCAATAATTTCATTTTATAGAATACCCATTATGCATACTTATAACTGAAGCATGTTTGAGTAATAATACTTCTGATTTATTACAAGCAAGGCAGTCTGATTTTCATTGACTGTACTCTTATATTTTGCTAAAAATAAAAATGTATGTCTTATCTATCAAACTAATTTTACAACTTACTAATGGTTGGATCCATTGTGTTACAAATATAGCTCATGGTTTTGACATGCATAGACACACAAGTATTTAATTCAAGGTTTCTGACTTATTTTATGAGAACATAAATATATACTATTATATGTATGATTTTATCTACCATGGATGGGTTGTCCAGGATTAGTGGACAAACAAAGGTGAAGGATTAATTTGGGTTTGGAACTTTCCCAAATTGATGAGACTGACATAAAACAATGCAGGAGATTGACAGCATGTGGTTGAACCCTGAAATGAATTAGGGTACGTATGGCAGAAAGTGTTTTTATAGAAAAATTACAGAATAAAGGACCACATTGGCCACAGTTTGGAACCATTATGCATCAACTCTCGGTCACCAAAGTGACTGCCTTTCCTCTTTACCTTTTCAAAATATTTTGCATCAGTCCATAAATGGCTGAGTTTAGGGAAAAAAGAATAAAATGGTTAGCAATGATTAAATTTTAATTTGGAAAGGAGGCTGAAATTATTTTCTAAAACTGTGACGTTTACCCATTTCATTTATTAGTATATTGCCCTTCATCTAGTTTTTGTATTTGTTCAAAAATGAGGTGTAATAGATAATAGATGATTGAAATTCTAAAGGCTAGCAATCTTAAATGAGGTTTAACCAGTTAGATGTTCAGTCTGGAGATAGTAGGTTCCTAAGATATAAAAACAGATATGTTTATTTATTCTGTGTGACTTGCTCATTTTGATTTATTTTCAAAATCTCGTGCATTGGCCTCTGCTTTCTCCATTAAAATTCACTCACATCATTCCTTCCATCAATGAGTATTCAGCTAAAATCTGCGCTTTTTAAGGTCTTATATTAGAGAAAACTGTGTGGAGTTGCAGAAATCATTAGTACACTGATTCAACCTTTCAGATTAGCAAAGGAACATAGTCCAAGGTCACCAAATAAATTACACTGTATCAGAAAAGGAAAATTACACTCTGACATAGTATGATTTTAATAAAAAATGAAAATGGGATTTATGACCCCCTTTCTTCAGGCTACTAATGTTCATTGCCAAATGATGAATCCCTTCTGTGACATTAAATGTGAGATGGGCTACACAAAATGTTGTAGACGAATTCACTTGCCAAAAAGAGAGGCAAAGTGTATACCTTCATATATTTTTGTACCCATCTGCTCTACAGTCAAGCCAAATATATTTGAGGCGAACAAATCAAGCAAAACAAGTTCATTTTTCCTAGTACAATAATGGAAACCTAATGAATAAATGAGATGCAGGACTAGCAGTTGACAGAAGGAAAGCACCAATGCTGATTGGAAAAAAGTGGCAACCATTTGAATTATACCACTGACAAATAATTAGAACATATTTCTTCCAGGAAGCATTGACAGACCCCTGTTGATCTGAAGGGATGTGTTGTATCGAGTGTCTAACAAGGCACTGCTAACTAGGATATTAATGAATAGTGGCATTTACAACTTATAGAACCGAGTAAAGGAATATGAAAGCATTATTTAGAGGTTTAACAAGTATAAGAGCAACTGCAACATGATGTGGGGTTGGACCAGCTTATATCATACCCTGCTTGAATTTGAGAAATTGATAGAAGCCAGTAAGATGAAATCTATTTAGTACAAATGTAAAATGGCTCAGTGATGGCAGAAATTAACATATGCCCTCATTCAGAATGACAAACGAAACAGAGATAGACTCTGTAGGATGGTTGGATGCATGGATTAATGAAGGTGTTAATAAGATAACATTTTACTGAATATGCTGTGGAGGACTATCTCATGTGGCAGTTAATATTTTTATTTAGGCTTAAAGAGAAAACATTAGTTGATAATCTCTCAAATGTCAAGATGCTGCTCATGGGTCGTTTCTTAAAATCTCTTCTTGACAAAAACATTGTCATAGGACACGGCACAGTATAATGAATAAAGAGCTCCCTACTACTTCCTTCTACTTAAACACTGTCTGTGTTTAGAGGATTACCTTTCTCAATACAATATTTGCTTGGCATTGCTAATGCATCTAATTGTTTGTTGGATGGTCTGTCTTTTCACTGCAACTTCTTGAACCTTCCATCTGTTCTTCTACATCCATTTCCTACTACTTATTTTCTGAATTCCCTAAAATCAACCTTCTGTTTCCACATTTTGCTCAAATGTTTTCACTTGCAAGATATTGAAAACATCCCTTCCGCCAATGCACTGGCTCTCCCCCAGCCTTGATTTTCCTTGGAACTCCAGTATTTGGCATTGGAGACCATCTGCTTCCTTTTTGAATGCTTTTTTGTTTTGGGCTTCTGCACCCAGATTTTTTATTCTTTACTTTTCCTAGCCCTTGTCCTCCTTTCCTGGTCTCTTTTTCAAGAGCCTCTTCTGTTCTTCTACATACTAACAAAGAGGTCTGTTAAATCAGTGTGGTAAATTCTCTTTTCTTTATATTCTCAATCTCTGGATATATTTTCTTCAGGGACTCAATTAGCATCTCTATTATTACCTAATTCTCTTATCTACACCTTCAGCTTTGACCTCTTATCCTGGTCTTCTCTTAGTTACTTATTCCACAACCTTAAAATGTATATGTATATGTATTTGAATTTCCATAGTAACTGAAAAATTTACTTTTGCTGAAAGAGGATTCTATTTGTAATTATTTTCTTACTTTGTTTACTTGAATAGAAACACCAAACTCCCTCTCTGCTCCTCTCTGCAGATTTTGATGCATTCATTTCCCTCTCCCTTGCCCATTTATTTTTTAACATATCCTTTAATCCTTTTTTTTTTAAGAAAAGGATAGACAGTAAGAGAGAGAAAGATTCAATTTTATTTAGTTTTTCATCTGGTTTTCACTGCTCTGACACTTCGTTGCATATAGGGTGCTGGGATTTGAACTCATATCCTTGCACATGCCAGGCAAGAGCCCTACCACTTATCCACCCTCCAGCCCTATCAGGTCTTTTAGATTGGACCACTTCTTTTCAGGCCCTGTGTGATCACTGTGCTCTAAGGAGTCTGTATGTAGTGTCCAGTTGCTGTGAAGACTCTCCATATGGCTTCCCTGTCTCCACTGCATCCAGCCCCCATCTGGCCTGCACTCTGGTTCCCTACAAATGACCTTAACAACACCACCCATCATTTTTCTGATTAAGAACTTTTGAAGGGTCAAGGTGTCATATCAAAGGCTTTCTGCCAATACTTCCTCCACCTTTCACACTCCATCCTGACTTACCTCCACAATTTAGTTTTCACTCAGTTCCCACACACACTCAGTCTCCTTTCTTTGGGCCATCTTCACCATAATTTCCACTTTGTGCCTTACTCATTATGATCTTTATACTTTATTTTTTTAAGAAATAATTTTTATTAGTTTTTCATGTGATTTTCATTGCTCCAAAACCTCATTGTATACGTGGTGCTGGGGTTTGAACCCCTATACTCATGCATGCCATGCAAGCACCGT
This sequence comes from Aplodontia rufa, assembly GCA_004027875.1. Lineage (NCBI taxonomy): Eukaryota > Metazoa > Chordata > Mammalia > Rodentia > Aplodontiidae > Aplodontia > Aplodontia rufa. Next base: position 11,333 of record PVKS010006214.1, read on the forward strand.
AACCACTGAGCCACCACTCCAGCCCGATCTTGATACTTTAAATAGCAATTCTTTAATTATACATCAAAGTTTACTTGTCAGTATCTGGTAACCTGAGAATTATACCCATAATCTAAATCTTTTCTTTGTTTCCTCTGAGTGAATGATGCCAAGTTCCATAGACATTTCATTTTTTAAATTTTCAATGTACTAAAAAGCCATACAAAATTGTTGAGTTATTCATAATTACTATAATTTGTATTCCTAAAAAGTGAGATCATTGCTATAGTTTGTTGAGGGCACTTATATAGTATTTTATTAATATGCAATGCCACCTCTATGTAATGTGTTAATATTGCAAAACTCCTTTCTCACATGAAATAGAGGGTTGGAATGCTCATAACAGTAAAGAAGGATTTGGTAGTTGTGGTTATAGGTTTAACATCAATCTTATGTTCTTCCTTTTTTGATTGCACAAATTTTTGCTTTACTTCTAAATAGGTGCTAATTTAGCTCCATCATGTTAAATTTAGCTTGTTGTGAATAGATTCATTAATTCTGCAGTATATAATGATTCGCATTATTAGCATTAAAATCCTGGCTTGTAATTATCTAATAACTAGAGTTTTAGATATACATGGGTTACAGTTAAAATATGAATCCACAACATATCTATGCTTACCTAAATACACACAAAATTTTTAAATTTGCCCATGGATACATTATGATTTCCCCCATGAAAGTCATAATAGGAAAGGTAGGTCCTTTTCCCTGCCTGAAAATAATTTTAAACCATTGATCTAAAAGATCTAATCAAGTTTGTTTTGTTTAATAGCTTCTTTTGCCCTAAGGCTTGTTCATAGCTCTATTACAAAGTGAATGTTTGGTTCCAAAAAAAACCTCCAGGCTCTTTCTTGCTCTACCTTTCATTTCAAATCTAATTTTTGCTTAAATTCTGAATTTGATGCCAGTAATAGGGCATACTGGCCGAAAGCAAAGCCTTTAATCCAACCTAGCCCAATCTGAGCTCAAAGCTTGGATGTTCCATTTTCTAGTGTGAAATTGAACACATTATTTAAGTTTCCTAAGCCTCAGAAGTTTTATGTCTAGTGAGTTTACTGTTACATGCATGATTATTTGGAGGATTATATAAAATAACACCACATTATTTAAGTTTCCTAAGCCTCAGAAGTTTTATGTCTAATGAGTTAACAGTTACATGCATGATCATTTGGAGGATTATGTGAAATAACATCTGATGTGAAGAAAGTCTTAACTAAATATTTGTGAGCAGCATGCTTCAGAATGTCACTTTCTGATGGAGCCTGTTGCTAAATGTTGTGCTATTCTTTGTTCTTGAATTAGTTAATTTTGGTTTGCAGATTCCGAAACCTAACACAAAAACATGGTAATTAATTATAAGTAGGCAACACTGCTTCACAAAGCAGGAAAAAAATCCTGTGTTAAAAGAAAAATTGGGCCCTGGGACTTGATGACTGTCAGTTTTCTTTCCATATTTTTCAATTTTGTTCCTTTTTGAGTATTTCATTCACTGTTCCCCTCTGCAAGCTGACTTTCACTGTTGTGAAGTTTACACAGTCAAAATTACAGCTGAGAACATCTTGTGAGTTTTCTGGTCCTTGGTTTGGTCAACCGGACAAAGAAAGATAACATGTAAGCCCAATTGAAAATAGCCAGTTGGTCCAACTAGAGAATGATTTGATTGTCCCAAGTTAAATTTTATACTCACTTTTAATCTGTCAATTACAGTAGAGGAGAATTATGTTATGTAGACAAAGCTGCTTCTGCTCTAACAGAAAAGGAAAGTCAAGAAATCCAAGGCAATGAGCCAATATATGCCCTCCATTGTTATCAACACTTGCTTAAACTTAATTCTGAAGCCCAGGTCATATTTGCTGCTATGACTTGGCTATGAAGTGTCCCCCAAAATCTTGTGTGTTGGAAACATGATATTGACTGTAGCAATATTCAGAGGTAGAATGATCTGATTATGCAAGTTGTTACCTAATAAGTGGATCAATCCATTGAATGGATTAATAATTTGATGACTGTTAAGTGGTAACTGATGGAGCATGGCTGGAGGAAGTATGTCATGGGGGATGTGGCCTTGGGCTTTATCTGTTCCTGGATTCTCCCCTCCTTCTTTTTCTACTTTCTGACTGCCGTGAACTGAGCAGCTCCCTTCCACCATGCCCTTCCTCCAGGTTGTGTTGCTTCCGCCCAGGCTGACAGCAATGGAGTCAGCAGACTGTAGACTGAACCTCTGAAACTGTGAGCCCAAAATACACTTTTTCTCCCCTGAGTTATTCTTATTAGGTACTTTTGTCACAGCAACAGAAACCTGACCAAAACAGCTACAAGGGCCTAAAATTACTTAGAAAGAAAGGTTAGATATTAATTTACTTTTTTCCCCACCTTTCCAAATTCTATACATTCTTAAGGTCCAGTTCAGTTATAATCTCTTTATTAACACTTTTTAAAATTATTCATTGTTCAATATCTTTTCAATAATCTCTGAATATAGAAGTAGGTTAATAGAGTTCATACAAAGTATAACACTAATTTGCTCTCTTACAATTTCAAGACTGGACTATTTTATTTCTTTGGATTATGTGTCTTTGTCAAAATGGTATATAAGAAATGTTTCAGATTCTCTATATATGTGTGTGGTGATATAAAGAAATGATGACAAGAGTCATCAGCATTCCACCACTCTTGAGGTCAGCTCTTTGTTCCTCTAATTCTGGGAGGACTTATAATTGCTGGGAGAAATACAATGTGGTTAAGGTAATATCACATGATCTCTGAGGCTCAGGTTTGAATGAAGATACATTTTTCACTTTGGTGCAATGTTTGTGATGAGACCCTGAGCCACCATGTAGGAAGTTTCTACTCCCCAGAGCATGCTGCAGAGGGTATCTGCAACCCTGGAGGAGCCACAGTCAGTCATTATATCATCTAGTCCTAGCACCAGACCTGTGGGTGCAGGAATCTCTGGATGATTGCAGCCCCAACCTTCTAGCTACTCTCTGCCTTTGAGTCTTCTCATTGGAGGTCCCAGACATGAGGGATCAAGCCATCCACACTGTATCATTTTGAAATTTCTGACCACCAAAATACTTGAGTACAGTATAGTAAAATAGCTGTTTTTTGCCATGAGATGATAGGGTAATTTGTTACATAGCAATTGCAGCTGCCCCAGTGCCTTTTGTCAGTTATATGAGTTCTGCCATTTAGTAGCTTACCTTTTCATTTTCTTAATGATGGCTTTTGGTAAAAGGAAGTCCAATTTTCAATCTTTTACCCCACAATTCATGCTTTCAATAGTTCTGTTTGATAAGTGCTTTCTTACCCCAAGGTCAAGAAGAAATTTTCCCATGTTAGCTTTTAGAGTCATGCCTTTCTTTTATTTTTATTTCTAGTTCACAATGCAATTGAAATGAATGGTTTATGTATGGTACAAGTTCACGATCATTTCTTTTCACCTATGGATATGCTGTCCACAAAATGCTGTTTATTGAAGGTCTGATGTTTTCTGCATTTGTGTTTGGATTCTATTTCTGGATTGTTTCTCCTCAACCCATTGGTCACTTGCCTTTCTTTGCACAATACCATTTCCTAATTATTATCTTCATAAGTCTATATATATGATCACACAGGGTATTTTACTTTGTTCTTCAAGAAACTAAAGTTCTCAACTATTTTGAGGCCTTTCCACATGAAATTTTAAACCAACTTTTCAATTGGCACACACAAACACACACTTGCTATGATTTTAATTACAGCTGCATTGAATATATGGGACAACTTTGAGGATGTATATGTCTCTACAATATTGAATTTTTCAATCCCAAACACTATTTATTCCTTGATTTTGGTATTTTTTTCTCTCAATAATATCGCAGACATTTCTGTATAGAAATACTCTATACCTTTGTAGAGGTATACCTACATATTCAATATTTCCTTTTCCAAGGGATACTTCATTTTCTATTTTATTAATAAAGTCCTATATTTTTGTTTTCTCTTTGAGTCTTGACCTTGTGCCTAGTGATCTTACTAAAAATCACATCTTCAAAATAATCATTATCTCAATGTACTTTTGATTTGTTTCATTTATAATTACTTTGTCTGAAAGTCATTAATCTCTTGTTTCTTCTTTTCTTTTTTTAGAAGTCTATTATTTTTTGGCCCTGAGTAGAATCAATGTCTAAGAGAAACTGTGATTGCCAGACCTTTCTTATTCCCAAAAGTGAGGTAGAGAGGGATGAATTTCATTACAAAGCACAAAACTTGTTCTAATATTTAAGTGTGCACTTGTACTAAGTAACTTCCCTTGACTTGCCAATTTGGGTAGTGATGACTATGGGTTATTTCACCTTAATTTGTTAATTCATTAAATTATAAAACCAGTTGTCATATGTTAAACTAATGCACATTCCCAAAATAAATACAATTTAGTTGTGATGTATTTTTTTATATTTTTCTGGATTTTGTCTGCAATATTTCTTTATAAATCTGCCTCTATGTTTATGAGTCAAATTGGCCTATAATTTTCCTTTCTTAAAATAGCTTTGTCAGATATCAGCTTTGGTAGCTTTATATACATACATATATATGAATATTTTTATATAAAAACTATAATAAGTTTTTTTGGAGTCAAAAAATTTTATTTCTTTGTTAACAATGACTTTGGTGAAGATTTTCTTTATTTTATTTTATGTTTGTTAGTTCAACATAGTTTTACATGTTGGAGAAAATTGTTGTTACAAATTCATGAATACATGGATATTGACATACTGAGATAGCAAGTTAAGACTGCTCCTATACCAGGATCTACCCCCTTCATCCATTCCCTGAACATTATATAAAACTTTTTATTTTGAAAACTATGTTAAAATAAGTGTGTTACATACTTATATATGAAAGTTTCTATATAATGTTGGAAATTTTCTCTATTTATTACCAATAAAGACATTTCAGCCTAGAGATTCTTTAAAGGAAAGTTTTTGTTCCTGCACAGAATAAAATATACATCGAATGTATGGGACCTTTTGAATTTTTCTAAATTTAGTGAATTTTAGAAATTTTATTTTCTTCAACTCTGCAACAGTCCATAAATGAAAGGAAGGGATGCTCATAATGCAGATAGAATAAAAGAGTAAAAATCTGCTTTCTTTTTTACAAATCAGTTTTTCTCTGGAAAAAATCATTACCCAGAGCAAACAAAACACATTCAGCTTTCCTAGGATTCTCCAGTCTGTCTTACCTTTGCAAGGCTATGAGCAGCTGAGAACCACACTTTGTGTTCTTTCACAGACACATGCATGTACTTGATTTCTGATTCAGTGATTCACTTATTCTATCATTATCTTCTACTGTTACCTTTTTACCCTTTTGCTTTTCTCCAGGAAAGGTTTTTGTTGTTGTTATTGTTATTGTTTTTTTATTAACTAAAATCCCATACTTCATTTGGATTTTTTTCAAATTTTTCCTATTATCCCCTTTCTCTGTTTCAAAATTCCATCTAGCATATGACATGAAATTTCGTGTTAGGTAGGTCTTCTTAGCCTCCTCTTGGTTGGTTCTTGAACTTGCCTTGTTTTGATAACTTTGTCAGTTTTGAAGATTACAAATTGGGTGTTTTGAAGTATTTTCCTCAAGTGGAATTTGTCAGTTGTTTTCCCCATAATTACACTGGAGTAGTATACTTTTAGGAGAAAGATCATGCAAATAAAGTATCCTTCCACTGCTTCATATGAAATGTACTCACTGCAAATATCACTTATCACTGTTGATGTTTATCCTGATCACCTGACATGAGCTAGTGTTTCTAGGGTCTCTGCATGGTAAAATTACCCTCAGTCCCCTTCCATAAAGTACTTTTAGAAGAAAGACACTCCACATCGTTCATATATAAGGAGCATGGAATTATGCTCCTTTAGGGTGGAGTATTTACATAAGTTAAAACTCTTCTAAAGAAAAGATATGTCTATTCTTTCTTATTAATTTATTTATTCAACCATATATTTGTATCGGTGTCTTGATGGATGTTTCTTTACACTTTGTGTTAAAATATAATAATTCGTTACTTGGTTGTTGCTCACATTGTGCCAAGTTTGACCACTGGGAGCTCTTTGGCACACCAGCATCATTGTGCTTTGTTGTTGTTGTTTTTTCCCATACCAAATACATTCACATTTCTTTGCTTTTCTTTTTAGCAAATGGCAAAGTTTACCAGCTTTTCTGAATGTAAGCTTAACATTACTGATTTAAACAATTGTCAAAACTTTCCTGCATTGTGAGCTTTCATGTACAACTAGTAAACAACCTTAAATTTGTATTAAGCATAAATGTGTTGTTATTAATGCATTAATATCTTTCATTACTAAATACTGAATAACAAAACTGCAATTATTTCTACGAATGATTCATCCTGGCAGTGTTAGCCGCACAGCATGCTGACACTTCTTAGCTCACACGTCAAACACAATGGGAAGCAGATCCATGCTCGTGTCAGAATACAATCTTGTCCTAGCACTACTCAAAAAGTCAAGGCTCACCTTGTATTATGTTTAATAAAAAAGCAAAGTGCATACAGAATTACAACAATTACAAAGGTTAAAAAAAATGGTCTTATTGTGTGGTTCCCAACAATAAACTTCCAAGTCCTTGATAAATAAAGGCTCCTGTGAGCTGTTTACAAGTACTTTAGACTAGGTCCAATTATACTGAAAGTTGAGTTCTTTTGAAACCTTCAAAAGAATGTTCCTGTTAATCCGCCAATGGCGCTTATTTTAGTTTAATGCTTCTGATAAATGTGTGTGCTGAATTTCTGTTTTCCAAGCACAGAGGCTGCTCCTTACCATTTAAACATTAAGGACTTTAACTGGTAGTCTTCTTCAATTTCCACTCTTCATAACCATTCTTGACAATTCTCTTTGTAGTGATTTTTCTGCTATTTGCTACCTTAGAAGTTGAAATAAATTTGAAGTTGTCCATTGCACTGCCACCAAATGACATGATAAAGAATGCAGTGAGGTCCCCATGACCAAGTGACCCTAGTGAAGTAAATCCTACATCAAATGAAGAAAATCCACCTCCAAATGGTAGAATTATACTGAAAGCAAAGAAAAACAAGACCTTACCTAGATTCCTGTGTCCTAAAGAATCCCTTGGGTTCCCCAAAAAGTCTTCAAATGGATCTTCAAATAAGTCGAATGAAAATGGGTCCCTTCCACCAAAACAATCCCCTAAAGATATGATCTGGGTTCAGGAAGTTGAAGCCAAACTCAAAGGGACTGTCAAAATGACTCCTACCTAGTCTGCCACCATTTAATCCTGCTTTGCCATAGTTGATCTATGGATGTACCTTTTTTTAGCACTTGTTAGCACCTGATATGGCACAGTGACTTGTTTAAATCTCCTTTCTGCTTCTTTTTTATTCTCGGGATATTTTCCTGGATGCCACTCTAGTGTCAGTTTCCGGTATGCCCTTTTTTTTGTTTTGTTTTAAATTTTTGAACAACCTTACAAGATTTTAACAAAATAATATAAAATGTGTATATATTCTGGATATTGCAATTACCCCCAGGAGTGCCCCCCCAATTACCCTCTCTTATCCCACCCTTCCCCTTCCCACTATATCTCTAAAAAAATATTAGGTTGTAAAGCATTACATCTTATCTGGATTTAACACATGCTAATAGACCAACTTTCTCTTTGTCCAGGGTCTAGTCCCCACCTCCACAGATGAGTGGAGACAATCGACCCTTAGATTTCTGGGTTAAGCTGATTTTACTCATCATGATCTCTTCCATAGCCATCCATTTACCTTCGAAGGCTGCAATATCATTGTTTCTAATTGCTGTGTAATATTCCATGGTATAAATGTACCACAGTTTTTGGATCCATTCTTCCAGTGAGGGACATCTGGGTTGTTTCCATAGCTGAGCAATAGTAAATTGTGCTGCTATGAATATAGATGTTGCAGATAATGTGCTGATTCTAAGTCCCCTGGAAAGATACCCAGGAGTGGAATAGCAGGGTCGTATGGTGGACTTATCCCTAGTTTTTTGAGGATTCTCCATACTGCTTTCCAGAGGGGCTGTACCAGTCTGCAGCTCCACCAACAGTGTACCTATCTCTCCACAGCCCCTCCAGCATCTATTATTGTTTATTTTCTTCATCTTTGCCATTCTGACTGGTGTAAGGTGATATCAAGACAGGGAAGAAGACCAATGGAATAGAATAGAAGACCCCGAAACAAATCCTCAAATCTTTAAACATCTGAATTTTGACAAAGGGGGACAAATACTACATGGAGAAGTGACAGCCACTTCAACAAATGGTGCTGGACAAACTGGTCATCCTGCAGAAAGTTGAAATTAGACCCTTATCTTTCTCCTTGCACAAGAATCAAATCAAAATGGATCAAGAAGCTTGGTATTAATCCAGCTACATTGCAACTGATAGAAGACAAAATTGGTCCAACACGTCAACATTTGGGAGCAGGCAAAGACTTTCTCAACAGGTCTCCAAAAGTGAAGGAAGTAAAGTCAAAAATCAATGAATGGGATGCCATAAAGCTAAAAATCTTTTGTACTGCCAAGGAAACAATCAAAAGAGTCAAGAG
>PVKS010006214.1:20067-80013 GCA_004027875.1 Aplodontia rufa
CTATGATTCCTCAGACAAGGGTCTCATATCCAGAATCTACAAAATCCTCAAAAATGTCAACTACAAAAACACCAACAGCCCAATTGATAAATGGGCCAAAGAGCTAAATAGAGACTTCTCACCAGAGGACATTGATCAAGCCAATGAATACATGAGAAAGTGCTCTAAATCTCTAGTAATCAGAGAAATGCAAATGAAATCTGGTATGCCTTTTTGATATCCTGGGTGAGGCATGTCTGCACACCGAGAACTTTGCATGCTTTAACAGATTGTTGAAACAAGTCTGAGGACCCCAGGCATTGGAGGGACTGCCAGGGGCCTGGGCTTCTCCAGGTGTAGCAGGGCTGTGCTGATGGCAGTGGAAGTGGCTCCTTGCACTTATTTCTGATTGTGCACTTTTGATTATTAGTTTCTCTTCTGAGGACTTCCCTGATTTCTGGCACTGCAACATGCTCCATGTTATTCTTCTATATTTTCTGCCCCAGTCCTAAAATCAAAAGTCTTTCCAAGGAATCTTGGCTTCTTTTATTGAGAATTGGTATTAGAAAAAAAAATTCCAGCTGTAAATATCCTCTATTGTAGAATTTTTTATGAATTATTTGTTCTTAGGAATTTTCATTTTGTTCATATAAAACCAAATCATTAGACAGAGGTCCTTATGATATGTTTTTCTCATCACTTTGAGGTCTGCGAGGTTTGTAACTACACCACTTTTAACATTTGATATTGGTTGTTTACACATTTCTTTTTCCCAAAAACAACTTTGCTGAGGGGACAAAAATGTTATTAATTTTATCAAATAAATTTTATCTGTTGAGCCCCTCTCTATATATATTCTTTTTATTTTAGAATATTTTGAATACTCTTTTCTAAACTTTTATTTGTTATTTTAATCTTTAAGTTTAATTTACATATTTTTGAGATGGACATGTAGATTATTAATAATTAGTTTTTCTATTTTTACCGAGTAGACTGAAGATTAAATGTCTACGTAAAATTTTTAGTTGCAGTTCCCAAATTTTGATATATCATTCATTTTATTATTTAGTTCAAAATATTCTCAAATGGCATTGAAATTATTCTTTAATCTGTGTGTCATTTAGATATGCATTGATGAACTTCCTGAAATATTGGGATATTCCAGTCATCTCCTTGTTGATGTCTACTTTATGGTTAAGGCAATATTTTCTGTATGAGGGGTACAGATACATGGTTGATTTTTGTCAGTTTTTTCACTGCTGTGACTAAGAGACTTGACAAAAACACTTTTAAGGAGGTAAAGTTCATTTGGAACATATTCACACATTCAAAGGTTCTAGTTTGTAGATGGCTGGCTCCATTTCTCTGGGCTTAAAGTTTGGCAGAACATCATGCCAGAAGTGTGTGGCAGAGGAAATCAGCAAGGAAGTAGCACCAGGAAGCAGAGAGAGAAACTCCATGCTGGAGACAGAATATATACCCCAGAGACACACCCTGAGTGACCCACCTCCTCTAGCCACACTCTACAGGCCTATAGTTACTACTAAGGTAATCCCTATTAAGGGATTAACACATTGATGAAGTCAAGGCTTTCCACCCAAACATTTCACCTCTAAACTTTCTTGTATTGTCTCACACATGAGCTTTTGGGGGACACCTCATATCTAACCCATAACAATGGTTTTATAAATCTAATCTCATTATTAAAATGTCCTTATATGCTCATTATGACTCACATAAAAACACCACTGCACCCCAGGCACAGTGGTGCAAGCCTGTAATCCCAGCAGCTCAGAAGGCTAAAGCAGGAAGACTGTGAGTTCAAAGCCAGTCTCAACAAGTTAGCTGAAACCGTAAGCAACTTAGTTGGACCCTGTTTCAAATAAAAAATAAAGAGTGATAGGGATGTGACTCAGTAGGTTCATCGCTGGGTTCAAAAGAGGAAAATAAATATATATGTTTTTACAAAGTAGAGGCCAACTAACCACCTCAAAGGAGAAACAAAAACTAATATTGAGAAATTACAAATGTTAGGGATTCTATTTGTGTTATACTATGTTAGCAACCGTTGAAATATATGAGATTATTCCCAAATATAGGTAAGGAAAGCAAAATATTCTTGTGCAAAATAGTTATTAAGTAGCAGAGTGGGGATTTTAACTTGGATTTCTCTGTTTGCAAAACTTTTAGACTTTGGATTGAATTATATCTAGACTGGAAAGGGGAAGGGAAAATTCACAACTCAATTCACCATGGGAATAATTCACCTGGCAGAAAACAATCCTACAAAAATTTATTGACTTCACCCATTTTACTTTTTTCTCTCTTTTGTTTCTCTGCTCTTCTAATCATACATGTTATAAAATATAAAATCAAAGGTGAAGAAAACTTGTCTGATGATATTTATCAACAACTTAACATTTAGGATGAGATGTGAATGTCAGTAATATATGCAGTGGTTAAAATTTATTTACTGAGAAAGATTCACACGTGCAGTTTCTAAATTATTACTGTTTTTCATTGTTGTGTCTTAAACTCTTTACCAAAAATGGTATCAGTTCAGTTGTTTACTTTTCAAAAGGACATAACTTCAAGCACAGGGTGGATAAAGGAAAACCATATTTGAAACAGTTCCCTTCCACAGAGTGGCCTGGCTGTGACAGCCTGCACTTTCCTAAAGGAGAGAAAGGAAGGGAGCTGGATAGGAGGTGAAGTGTAAAAGCAATTTACAAGCACAGTGAGAGATGAAAGACAGCAAAAAAAAAAAAAATAAAAAAATTAGTGTAACAGTAAAGAAAAAGAAAAGAAGAAAGTAAGAAAGGAGACAAATGGAAACAGAAACTCCGGTCTTCATTGAGCCAGTGTCTTCCCTTAATCCTCCACATCCTACTTTTCTTTGCCCACTCTCATTCTTACCAAAGGATACTCTTATAAAGTATCTGTGAATCAATTCCCATGGTTCTCCTTCTTGCCTTCTTGGAGTTTTCAAGCCAGGTAGCCTGTTTTAAGTATTCCTAAGTTTTGCGTAGACAATAGTTTTAATGTAATTCATATGTATATCCAAAGTATACCATTACCTACTGGCATCAGAAATACCATCAATGATAGTAGAAAAATGATAAAAAAATGACAAGAGGAAAAAAAAGGATGAAAGTGAACTAGACTCACATATTAGTATCACAGAGATAAAGTTTAGAGGTGACAAAAGGGTGGCTGAGTACATTTGCAGGAAAAAAAATGAGTTAGCTTACAGTGAGAAGTCTACTTTGTCCAAGGCAACCCAAGTCAATGCCTGCCTGCAGGAGAGAGGTGGACCAGGAAGGACAATTAAATCCATGAGATGGTGAGTGGGAGTTCTCTGTAAGGTGTGCTGAAGGGTGCCCAAGTACTGAGGCAGGAAAAAAAGGGGAAACGGAAAAAAAATAAATAAAAATCTTTCTAAAATCCCAGTGACCAGCAAATAGTACTTAAGCCTGTGATTTTCTGAATAATGCCTAAATTTAATGGAAATTGCATAGGAGAGCAGAAGAATTTTCTTCCTCCTCAGGTTATTTTCTGCTTTGTTTTCAATCTACTGATCTTTCACTTGAAGAACTTGTAGCAAAATGGTCCTTTTTGAAAACACACAGAGTGTGTGAAAATGTACAAGGGTTGGAAAGGAGAGAAGAGAACTTGTATGCTTTATTTGTGGCCCTGAGGTGTTCAGAAGCAATTTCTTTATTCAACGATAAGATTGCAAGAACAATTTATGACTTTAAAAAGTCAAACAGCTGGAAGAGACAGCATGAATGTGCTGACACATCCCGAGTTCCTAATTAATGAGTGATTCAGGTATTTCAGGAAGAAAAGATGGTGTTTCAAATTGTTGTTTTAAAGGAAATTATTTTCAATGGAAACATGAAATTTCAGTCCTATAATACTTAAATAATCTCTTGACATTTTATTTCTGAGTACTTACGACTGCACCCTTTATTTCCTTATATTAACTCAATAATCAGGCAGATGGGATTTTGTCCTTTGCAATCTTTCTGCGTTGCGATGGAGGGCTGTGTTGTGGGGGTGAGTGTGCATGTGTGGATTTGTACACTCTGATCCAACTCGGGGTTGGAAGAGAGCTGTAGCTGTGACATTTTCATCTTCTCCTTTTACGAAGCTGTCCTTATGCAGGGAAAAGGCTGATGACTTTTGTGCTATTATTGTTTTCAATTATTTAGAAAAATCCCCCTTTTGTCCCTTGCAATGTTTCTCACTCCTATTCCCTGGAGATTAATGGGGGCAGATCAGCAAACACAGATGATTCTGCAGCAGGGATGCCAGATTCATTTTCGGGATTGTGTTCTGAGCCAGCATATTGGTGTACCTGCTGCTTGGTGCTATAGTCATTACTGAATTTAGCAGATGGAGGGGGAGAGTTTTAAACTTGGGGACACAGATGGAGAACAGACTTCGGGGAGATTATTCTAGAGTTTAGCAAAAGGTTGTGTCACTTCAAAACAAATCCTTGGAACTAGAGACTAAATCCCTATGCCTAGACACAGAGACAATGTACATAATTAAGAGCAGCAGACCTTCCAAGAAACACGTTCTGACCGATGGTTTCAACTTACTCACCAAGAATTAATGAGACTGACAAACTGAAAGCTAGCTTAAAAAAAAAAATCTTTGTAAGCTTTACCTTTAAATCTTTTCTTAGTAGTAGCAACACAAATAAGAAAAGGGATTAGAATTTTTATAGCTAATGGAGAAATAAAGGGAAAAGGTATTGGGTACTTCATAAAGATCTCAAAGATGGGTATTACTTGGGGGAATTTAGCACTGTGCATAATGTGGCCAAAGTCCAGCACATTCAGGAACTTGGTCCTCCAGGAGATGTTTCATATTAATCAAACCACAAGAGAATAACCTATAAATCTAGAGTGGCAGTTTACTAATTTTGTTTGATAAATGCAGCTGTATTATAAGAATGGAATACTCAAATACTCAAATATATCTCTGTATGGAGACTGGTGGGGAAACAAATAATAATCAAATTCTAAAACATTTAAGGGCTTTTCTACACAACAAAATGATTTTGTACCATGGAAACATCTCCTGGAAATTTCTTGAGTGAATTTCTACAATAGATATGAATCTTTAAACAGAATGCGACTTTGAAAATTCCTTTTCAGTGGGGTTTAAAGCACTCATATAGCTAGCTGATTCCAGAGGCAGATGGCCCAGGTTTAAGTTCAACACTGCCGCTTACTATCTATGTGATCTCAGACAAATTATTCAACCTATCCGTACCTCAGTTATAGATATCTCATTTATAAATTGAGGACAGTAATACTACCTATATCATAAAACAATTATATATATATTAAATGAAACTAATATTTTTAAAAGACTACAACAAAGCCTATATGTAAGCATTATATAATACATTTATCATATAGACCTACAAATCATAATACACAACAAATATAAATGATTTTTTCATTAAAGAAGTAATTTTAGTACTAAAGGTAATTTACTAATTTACCTTTAATAATTTTATATGTGTAGACATACATGCATTTGTATATATATGTATATATATAAGAGGTTTGCTGTATCTGTATGTGCATGCATATTCTAAAAATATTGACTGCATTCAAGGTTCAAAGCTTTGCTCATCACTTTCTTTATGGGGCAAAACTTTGGAGAAAACTTTCTCTTTAGACCAGTTTTCACATATCTTAGTGAAAACATGAGTTCGAGTATATCAGAGGGTGGTTTTGAAGATTAAATGGGCTAGTGTAGTTGAAACTTTAGAAAACTGGCACAAGGCAGATGTCCAATAAATATCAGTTATTATTATCGTCTCCCCTGCAGTATTCTTGGAAAAATTGTATCCGATTTTTTCTTTTCCTCTGTTTCTTTGTTTTAAGTTTTCACAATGCACCCAACAATCCCATCTAGTTCTTGTATTATTCATTGGATATTTTGTGAGTCTGGAACACGTGTTTGCACATCCATCATCTCATATCATTAGCACACATCTCTGTGGTACAGGAGCCACCTTATATGTCCTTAACTGTAAAGCATTTATGACTTAGAAAAGAAATGTAATTTAAACTTCATTAGTTAGAATTCAAACCTGAGACTTTCAGACCCACTGATCTTTGCTCTTTCATCCTGTGGTATGAAATTCCCAGGAATCCCCCATATGTTGAGGATACTAACACAAAATTAAAACAACTTCAAAACATAGAATGAGAGACCTGGGTAATGCGTATGAATGAAGAATTGCAGGAGTAGTTCATCCAATTAAAGCAAGGTGATGTTCAATTAAGTATAAAATCTTTATTGAAAATCACTTTGAATTCTAGTTAGATTACTTTAGCATGTAACTAAGATATATATTAGTACAGATTATCAAAAGATTGACAACTCATGAAAAAAAGTATAGCATTCACAAGGCCCCTACCTATCTTTAAGGACAAAAATAAACATAAATGATTTTTCATAAAAGAAGTAAATTTATTTTTAGTACAAAGGGTACTTTTAATACAAAAATAAAGGTATCTTGCATTATACTGTAGATTCTAAATTACTCTAGTCTTCATTTCAATTCAATTTAATTCCATCCAATTGTATTTGTTTCAATTCTATTTTATTCAAGTCAATATAGTTTTATGGAGTACTGTTATATAGGCATTATGCAAAGGTTAGACAGAATTAAATTTCATTTCATCTGTGTTAGGGTAAAGCAGATGTATAAAAGCAAAAAAATTAAGCATTTTGTTTTATTTGCTTTATTTTATAAAGAATTAAATGTTCTAGTCATATATTTTCCAAAACTAGGGTAGAAAATATTATTAAATAGACTATATTATAAATGTTCATAAATTTTAAATTGTTACCGCCTAAAAAGGAAGGGCTAACAAAGTAGAGGAAATGAGGTGAAGAGATGTAAAATTAGGTACATTTATTACTACAACCAATGGAGGGCTAGTAAACTGGCTCTAACTAACAAAAAGAAAATCCTGGGTTTGTGTGTTTGCTGATGCCCCTCCCACTTTGGCCAATTCCAAGCAACTGATGGTTTAACAACTAACTTGCAAAATACCTGAATGTTTCTAGCAAATGGCTTTCAGGAGCTATTTCAGGTAAAAGGAGACCCCTTGCAACCCTGTGTTTCCTTGATGCGTACAGATTTGCCTGCTACTGTGTGGCTTCTCCATTGGATCATGAAATGCCCAGAGCAGGACAATATTCAAATGGACCATGCAGAGTTGCATTTCCAATCACCTGGCCCCATGCTTTGGGTAGATAAGGCTTAGTGCATATTTTGAATCAATTTTGTCTACATTGTATACTCTATACAGAGAATCATCCTCCTTACAAGACTCTTCAAAGAGACCTGACTATATAATCCTTTTTTCACTTAATATCTTACAATTAAAAGGGGGTCCCTGAAGATCATTGATACATAATTCTACCCATATTTTTGCAATTGTCCTTTAATTTAAGTACCTCCCCAATGTGGTAAGTATAACAGAAAATTCTACAGATACAGATGTGAAAGATATCAAGCTCTCATCTAGGACTTATATTCCACCCAGACTGAAAGACAATGGGAGTACCGAGTCATAAAGGTGATATCTATGAGAGAAGCATGCACAAAGCGCCACGGAAACAGAGACAGGTGTAGCCCATCCTTGGCAGCATGACATTGAATTGTAATTTTAGTTCCTGGTATGCCCTTACAGTATGGTTTGGATATAAGGTGTCCCCTACCCCCCCAAATTTTCTGTCAATGTGGAATGTTTAGATGAAGTGATTGGATTGTGTGAGATGTAACCTAATCAGTTCATCCTGGTTTGAATGGACTGAGAGGTAACTTAGGCAGGTGGGGCATGGCTGGAGGAGGTGAGTCACAGGGTGTGCCCTGGAAGGGGGCATCTTCCCTGCAGCTGCATCCTTCTCCCACCCCACCCTCTGCTTCTGGGCTGTCATGAATGAGTAGCTTTCCTCTACCACACATTGAGTCCAGCTCAATGGAGCCAGCCAGTTATGGACTAAACCTCTGAAACCCTGAACAAAATAAACTATTTTTCCTCCTCTAAGTTGTTCTTATCAGGTATTTTGATCACAATGAAAATGTGACTTACACACCTACCAAATAAGTCCTACAAAGTGCAAACCCATAAGGGCAGAAACGAACCACGGCTGTTTGCTCACCTTTACCAGGTATATAGTTGGACTGGAAACAGAAGGATGGCAATTCTTGAAGAACAAGACAAAGTGACAATTATCTAATAAAAAAAAACTTTATTAGCATCTAATTACATTACTGTTAGAGCCATAATTTACAACTAGAGTGAAAGTTGGCATGTTTTTCTATTTAATGTTGTAAGTTTAGGGAAATGTCAAGACAATCCTAAAGTAAGATTTTAAAAGTAGAACATTTATTATCCTCCCCTTGTAGCTATATCAGTGTTCTTGTCCACTTCTCATTCCACAGTAAGCACCTGTAAAATGAGGCATAATTTTTATTTAATTAATGCCTTTTTCTCATCTAGCTGGAGGCAAAATGATTTTTAACTTTCAACCGGAGATCTATTAATTAAACTCTCACCTGCAGGTGGAATTTTGCTAAGCAGTGTGCCAGCTAGGCTTTTGTGGATCTTATTCTTAAGAGTAAGGGAGCCTCCTTCACACTGAGACATGCATCATCTCCTTGTGTAGGTCAGCATTTGCTGAAGCACCTCCAATGCCCATGTGCATGCCATATTCCAAACTAATTTCCATAAGTCTCCTGTTGGCTGCATTTGGCCAGCTGCAAGAAAAATTTCACTCCCATTTGCTTTAAAACAGGATTTTGAAAAGTACTAGTAGCTTGTTACGATAAGATATAATGCAGTCCTTTATCTATATTCAGATCTAAAATTTCACTCAGCCATAACATAATTTATAGAAGATGGGTAGAAACTAAAGGGGAATTACACAGAAACTAAACTGAGCAGCCAAAAGGCCTGAATCCTGCAGTTACCACTGTTAGGAGGATAACCAAAGATAGCGAGTTCCTTTTGAAACCAGGCACCAGGGCTAATGGCTTAATGCTAAGAACTCTCAGCCTATGGTTAAGGATCAAGCTGACTCATAAAATGCATTCTGTTCAGTTTGCAATCCTGTTGTTTCTCAAATAGCCTTCCCTGGCAAGAACTGAGACTGGGAAGAGAAGCCACATGTAAACACTGGGCAGGGCCAGCAGAATAAGCCTGCATGTGAGCAGCTGCAAACAATCCATTTTAATTCCAAGTCAGTGTTTAAGGACCTTGGGTGTTACAGTTAGGGAGGTAGAAGGGGAGGTGGAAGTAAAAGTAGAATTGGATTTGGCAGGCATACATTTTACTTCGAACTGTGCTCAATTCTTCTAATCATAGTTATTATGAATGTTTCTCTCCAATTCATTCCTCGTGTCACTATGTGCTTTCATGTTCTCCCCACCATCTGCTAGATGAGGGTATGAGAATGGTTTTTGATTCCAGAAATAATAAAGCAGAAAGGTGACAACTTTTAAACCACATAAATACATGCACATGAATCTACTTTGGCTTCTGCCCTGCCAAGCTGAACGATTGTGGACGATTGGCGAAGGTTAGCATTATCTGAAGCATTCAAGGACCTTGGTCATCTTGTAATTTTCCAAATCACAAAGTTGTGAGTACATCATAGAATTATCTACAGCTGTGTGACCTTGGGCATCTGCCTCTATTCTCTGGACCTCAGTGTTTTCTTCAGCACATCAGGAGTAATTCCAAAGATCCTTTACAGCCATGCCATTTTTATTTTAGTAGTGACTGACAGCAGACCATCTTTACAATAATGCCTAAATTGGAGATATGAGATAGGACTAGAAAAGAATATTTGGTTAGCTAAATTTAAGTTCTATAATGTCCCTGAAAAATCTATCCTGTGCCTTAATCCACTAATGCTTCAGGACCTTCTTGTTCCATTTTTTAAATTTATTGCTAATAGTGTAATTGTTCAATTATTTTTAACAGAGAGGGAGAATCAGTTTTATTTAGTTTTTCATGTGGTTTTCATTGCTCTGGCACTTAATTGTGTACATGGTGCTGGGGTTTGAACCTGCATCCTTGAGCATACCAGACAAGCACTCTAACCACTGAGCCACCACTCCAGCCCCGATGAAAGTCTTTCTGATCCCTCTCATTCTTAATCTCTGGAAGCATGTGTGTGTGTGTTTGATTGGGGCACAGTTTATACCATAATAAGAATTGGTTTGGTGATGGGAATCATTTTTCTTTTTGTCTTTTAGTCTCTCTGAAGAGTTTGTTTTCCCTGAGATATTCAAGTGCAATTGTAATATGGATTAGTTCTTAAAGCTTTAGAAAAAGTTTCTCCAATGTGAAGGGTATTCGCTTCGGTATCCTGGCCAAAATCCAAATGAATAATTGCATTCCTTCCTGCTAAATCTTTCCTGTAGTTCTAATTGGAGATGACATTCTTCATTCCTTTACCTCAAACGGTATCTATTGTTCTTGAGCATCTGTTAAAATTGCTGCATTTCACTCCAGTGGAGAATTCTTCACAGTAGTTTTCCTAGTATTAAATGGCCTCTTAAAGATACACCATTTGCAGCTTATGTGTGGGCGTGAACAGGTGTGAGTAGCGACTTAACTGCGATGATTTATAAAGTGCCTTGGGATCCTGGATGGAAAGGGCAATTTAGACCTAGGTTATCAGCATTATGTGAAAAATATGCCTCAGTAAACCAGTTACTAATTACACAATTACCTTCTGTGGCACAAGTAAAAAATGATGTGATGCTTTTCAGCAAATTCTAGCTTTAAGTAAATAATTCTTGGCGACAAGTGATTAATTGTATTAAGTAGTCTTTACTAGATGCAATTTAGGGTAAGTCATTTTTTAAAAAAATCTAAAACACCATGATAAAGTAATTGCAATTTGTAATAAATTTGTCTCCCCACAAGAAATTTTATCCAGGGCAAAGAAAAATACTTGATTACTATTTTCCTTTTTAGAAGGGCATTAGATTAACAGTAGCAGGGAAGTGGGTAAGGAGAGCTGTGACCTGCTAATGGAGTCAAGGTGAAGTGTCTCGCAGTGAACTGATAGTTGGTTAGATTTTATAAACAAAGACACTCTTGATAGAGGCAATTTGGGACCTGGTATTAAATCTGATTTGAGAACAGTTTCACCTAAGGGACAAATAAAGGCATATGCCACTGCTATCAAAAAGCAGTTCTTCCTGGCTTGACAAAGACCAATCTGTAACTCTTCAAATTTTGGATTTTAAATTTTTGAAATGTTATACCAACTCAGAAATCTATTGATTAGTACTTATAAGCACTCAAAATGGACTATAGCCATCAGTATACGATAAAGAGAAGATGCAAATGATTCTGCTAAGTTTGGGGCACTCTGTTTTATAAGCATTTTCCCCTCAGTTTCTGATGAATAAGGTAAAGGGGAATATTGGCACTTGTTTTCTCACACCAATGAGTCAGCGAGATTGTTAAAATGGGGCCATTTTAATCTGCCTTTAAGATTTCAAAATAAGCCCTAAAAGATCATGATTATCTGGCAAAATGAAATATCTATACACCCCACTAAACCCAACAGATTGATAGACCGTTCCTAAAATAAACCTAAAAAGCTTTTCTTCTGGGGATATTGTGATATTTGTAGTTTGCAAAGACTAATAGGTATCCAGGAACTCTGCTTATTATTACAAAAATGAATGAGGTCTACCTAATCTTAACGAATCAATTCATCTAATAAAATGATGGATTGGCCTGTAGTGACCAGGATTCATTGTGAAAACAACTGAAGTTAGTGGATTGGCTGTATCCTAGCCCAATGTACTCTTGAGTGCAGGTTCTACCCTAACGGATAGAACAATGTCAACATTCCTAGTGATGTTATTTCATAACTAAAATTTAACATCTGAGCAGCCAGTCAGGGGAGGGGGAAAAGAAGATGACTAATTAGAATTATCTATGCTCTTCCTCATGGTGAAAATAAATATGATTTGACAGCTCATCCATTGACTTTGAGATCTCAAGGTGTTGGAAGCCCCAGCTAAATGGCCTACACCACAGAAAATATTCTTGTATTTGCATAATATTTTCAGAGATGCTCAACTTATCCTGAGCCTGAAGGGATATGGATGCTCTCTGCATATTTTATGTTGCTTTCATTTTCTGAAAAGACATGGCCTACATTGCAAGTTGAAAATGGATATGCAGTTGACGTTTGTCATAAGCAGTTAGCAGGTCATTCTTCAATGATAAAAATAATTAAAATCCCAAATGTAGCTTGTCTTTATTTCAATTACCATAATGTTGAAAATTATCAGTGTTTGAATTACAGAAGAAATTTCCCTTTCCTTATTTGTACCCCTTCCAGACTGTTTGACTTATTTGTTGTAATTACACATAGTTGAACTTAAAAAAACTCTTTACATTGCATAGATTGCTTTATTCAAAAAATTTCAATCTGTTCTGATGTTAATCAATATTCTTTACAATTGTAGATTATTGCATTTCAGTCTTTTTATATTTCACAGACAAGTTTGTTTTGAATTTTATATACTTGGGTTTATGATTAGTAGGTCAGTAAATATTAATCTGTAAGTTCCTCCGATGGTCTGTTGGAATCCCAGTTATCCTCTTAGAAACCATTTATTTATTTATCTACTTAGCAAGCATTCATTCTGTGCTTGATAAGTGCCGTGAACTAATGATACTAAGAAAAAATAAAATAATCTCTATTATCGATTGTACTAGTGTTCACATCTGTCTTGATATTGGTACTTTAGAAGACCACCACTTTAACAGAAAGAAATGTTTTCCTATGGGATAGTAAAGTAATTAATTGACAATGAATTTTGCTTAAATTATTTGCGAACTAGGGTTCAGTTATTGTAGGAGGGGTGATTAATTTAAATCTTACAATGAAAAGTAAAATTGAGTTGATCATTTGAGACCTTGTAAGATTCCAAGATACTTGACTTTGAACTATTAGGCACCTACCAATTTAGGAGGGGGGATTATATTTCAACTTTTCGTATTTAATGCACATTCAATTTATGTGACAACCTTCAATTTTTATTCCTCCATATTACACAGAGTTTCTCTTTTTGTTTCTTAAACAATCACAATAGGCTCATAATGTCCATTTTTCAGTTATGGGTAAAAGGATCCTACTATATAAAATTCAAAAAGTGCCTCTCAGAAATTTGGGAATATCTGGTGCTAAATCAACAATGATAAACTGAGGACCTGACTCCTCACTTGTGTAAGAGATTCAGCGGTGAATATTCTGCTGATTTCCTAAATAAATGAACTAGGATATCCATGCTCAAATCTTAAAACATAGACACCATGGCATCAGCTTATTCCATGGGATCCAACTACAAATCAATGCAATCCCTCAACTGAGCAGACGACATATTCATAGCTTCTTGATTCCGTGCAGTCCCTGTGACAGTGAGTCTAGTCTTTTGTACTTCACCACACATATCCATCTATTCAGCCTGAAATGCTTTCTTGAACTTTTTTCTGCTTATTTAATTTTTATATATTTTAGACCCAGCTCAAAGCTCATCCATACTAAAAAATCTTTACTTAATTACCTTATTCCACAGTGAAAGCTTCCTCCATAATAAATTCTCTCAGTAGTTTGACCCCATTATCCTAGAAAATATAAATAAAATTTAGAATCTACTTTTTAGGTTGCTTTGTGTTTTATTCATTTTCATTCATTTATTACCTGTCCATCATCCACTGAGTGCCTAGCATATGCCAGATTATTTACTAGGTTTGGGGAAAGCAGGGAAGGAAATAAACAAAACAAAGAGACTTGACTATGCTCCTGAGAGCAATATGGTCTAATGGAGGGCACAATAATTAAACACTCACATATTCACACCTTGCTCTCCCTTAGTGCCCAAGGAATAGAACACAATTCCATCAGAGACACTTGTGGGTGCTCTGTGGTAAAGATCTTCAGAAACTGTGATACTGGTGATGGTGGCAGCAATGACAATAGTGATATGATAATGGAAGTTGTATTCGTTTGAATTATATTCCATGGACTGAGGCTTTAGAAGTGAATTGGAAACAAATTCTCTTTCACCATAGTCCTGAACAACTGAAGCTGTGGAATAATAGGGGATTTGTAAGAGCTTGTTACACCAAAGTTTTGTGACTGAGTAGATATGGATGTTGACTGGAGCTTGTTACTGACAGAATGGTCATGTGTGCAAAGGTATGTATTGTCAGAGCAATAGATAATTTTCTTTTTATTTCTATGGTGACAAAACTAAAATGATAGGACTATTCATAGAACTCTTGGATACATCTCAAAGTGGAACCTAACTCCGTGTAGGAGAGTGGCATGGCAAGATATTGGGTGAAATGATCATTTTAAATGACTCCTGAAGAATAAATAGAGGCATACCATCTAGATTAGAGGAAGAGAGGGAGATTCAGAAGCAGCCATTGCAAGTGGAAGAATTGGCCTTATCAGAGGCTTGTTCATGCATAAAAGGATTCCAAATACTTATTTATGGCCTAAGAGCATGAAGCAAATTAAAAAGTGAAAGAAGATCCAAATAGTCAGGGAACAAATTATAAGAGGCTTAGATGTTATGCAAAGGATTTGGGGGTATTTGGGAAGTTTTTGGAAGAACTAAGTATGGGTCAGCTCTGAGTTTTGGAAAGATCATTTAGGTAGCAGAATGTAGTGTGGGTTAAGGTTGAGGATAGCAATCAATGATATGCTCTCATAGTTTGTACATTATTTTCTACTGGCCTGAGCTTAGGTAAAAATCATGTAACAGGAGAAGGGTGTGGCCTTGAAGATAACACCTGTTTTTTGACTCACCGACTATGGGCATGAGATGAGTACAGAGTAAGGAATAAAACTCAAAGTTTCCATTTGATCTTCAGAAGTCTGTGGGTGGTGAGTTTAAGCAAGAGTGGTCACTCAGGAACACAAGCATTCTCTCCGCAACTAGACTATAGTATCATCAAGGTCAGAGACCTTTTCTTTCGTATCTTTAGTTTAGTTATTTTTGATACTCAGAAGCTATATTAACAATTAATTGCTGAGCAGAATAAAAAGGCACAGATGAACCATTAACGTTTTACTGAGGGGCACAATGAGGCATAGGAAATAGTTAAGAGAACCACATGTATATTTGCATTAAATATGCATTACATTTGCATACAATTTGAGTAAATCTGTCAAAATAGCTCCATTTTTTATGTGGGTCTTAAATATTCAAAATCTATAATTGATGTCTTTTAAAGAAGCCAATACATAGTCTAGACAAAATGTAGCCAAATGCCCCCAACTAAATACTTACTCCTCATTCTAATGAGTGTTTATTATACTTGTAGTTAAGACAGCATTGATTGGAGCTTAGGAATCATGGCAAAATATCTCTCTTTTGCTCACTTTTTATACAGAGAAGCAACAGTTAACAAATTTCTTTTATTAGCCATCTAATCATGGAAGACTTTGAGGGAAATATAAGATCACACTCTATTCTCTCAAATTATGGGCGTCTTGTTCTTCCATTATAGCTTCAATTGCTCAAAAAGTGCTGGTGGCTGTTGGACGGATGTTATGTGCTGAGTGGGAGGAAAAATAGGCGGGTGGTTTCAAAAGCCAGTGCTCCTTGTGCTGGTCTGGCCACATTGAAATTACCCAAAGAGCTTACCCCAGGATCAGTTCACAGTTCCTGTGCCTGGACATGCTTTATTGGCAGAGCTAATGTGGAGTATTGACATCCTTGGTTTCAAACTTTCCTCCGATAACTCTGAGGCAGAGGCAGGATTGAGTATCCTCAAAATAGATAAATGTAGAAGACCTTTCAATTTTATTAGTTCCAGGACTCTTTTTGACACCTGCTTGCAGTGGAACAGTGAAGAGGTTTGACTATGTCTCTGATTCACTTGATTCCACAATTCTAAGAATGACTCTGAGGTCCAAATACATGGAAGCATAATTTGGATTACACCTGGGCCCTTGGGAAGTCAGAGATGGATCATCCCTGATTCCACAATCACAAGTATCCTCTCACATGCACATGGTAATACTTGTAAATTTTGGATTTGGGGGACCACGTTCTGCCTTATCTTTAACCAGCACAGTATGTATAAATATTTATACTTATGTAATCATATCTGAGCTCTTTTTACATAACTTCCTGTTGTGGTTTAGATATGAGATGTCCCACAAAAACTCATATATGAAACCATAAGGACATTCACAGGTGAAGAATTAGATCATGAAAGCTGTGACCTAATCATTGCAGTGTTCCACTGATTTGGATTAATTTGGTGGTAGTAACTATACACATGTAGGATGCGGCGTGAGAAAGGTCACTGGATAGATTGTCTCTGGTGAGCAGAGTGCTCATGCACATGCTCTCTCTCTTTCTCTCTCACTCTTTCTCTCTCTCTCTCTTTCCTTGCTTCCATGTTCTGAGCTGCTTTCCTCTGCCATGACCTTCCACGCTCTTCCACCGTGATGTTCTTCCTCACCTTGAGCTATGGAGTTGGCTGTCTATGGATTGAGACTTTTGAAACTGTCAGCCACAAATACACTTCTTCTCCTCTAAATTTTCTTGTTAGGTATTTGGTTGCAATGATGAAAAAACTGGCTAAAATACTGCCAAATAGTTCTTCAATTTCTTTCACACTCTGCTCCTTTTCTCCCTCCCTCACGTCATTTCCTCTCTTCTTAGCCATGGGAGCAGAACGTTGAGTTAATTTTGTTTCTCTTACTAAGGCCCCACCTTCAGGGTGATCTAGGCATTGCCTTTTCTTATTTTGTTCTTTTATTTAAAAATTACTTAAATTTATGCTTTTCCCTCAATCATTTCCCTTATTCTAATGCAGACATAACCACTCATGCTAATATGTTAGATATGTATTCTTAAATGTGTCTACCTTTCAATAATATATAATGTTATTTTTGTCATGTTACACAGATGAAATTATGCCACAAAGCCTCAGTTTTCTATTTTAATCTTGAGTAGACTTTTTAAGGTCTATTTTATTCCAGTGTATTTCATGTAATGTATTTTTCTAAGAATTCCATATGGTTCTAAAAATTAACTCCGATACATTTATCTGTTCCTATGTGTATATATATATATATATATATATATATATATATATACACACACATATATGTATACACACATATATGTATTACTTTGAACTTTGTACTTATATAATGTTTTAATCAGTTGTTTTGCCACTGTGACCAAAAGACCTGACAAGAACAATTAGAGGAGGAAAAGTTTATTTGGGGCTTACAGTTTCAGAGGTCTCAGCCCATACATGGCCAACTCTATTCCTCTGGACTCAGGTGAGGCAGTACATCACCATGGAAGAGTATTGTGGAGGAAAGCAGCTGGGATCATGGCACCGGGAAAAAGAGAAAGAGAGAGAGAGAGAAATAAAAAATAGCTAAACCCAGCTCACAAAATATATATCCCAAAGGCATGTCCCTCCCCTCCCCTGACCCACCTCAAGCCAAATCCTACCTGCCTACATCACCACTCAATCAATCTCTATCAGGATAATAATTCCCTGATTGTGTTAAGTCTCTCATAACCCAATCATTTCACCTTTAAGCTTTCTTGCATTGTCTCACACATGAGCTTTTGGTGGATTTCACATCTAGACTATAACATATAAACAGCACTGCAATAATTTTTTGGAGGAATTAAGTTCAAGGGTGTTCTACCACTGAGTTACATTCCCAGTCCCTTTCATTTTTTTAAATTTTGAGACAAGGTCTCCCTAAGTTGGTGAGGCTGGCCTTCAACTTGTGATCCTGGCTCAGATTGTTGAGTTGTTGGGAATTACAGTTATGCACCACCATGCCTGGCTGAAAGAATACTGTTTTTCAGTTCTACTCAGAGATTTGTGAAAAAAAAAATTTAGTTCCACTCCTAGATTTGTCAAAAAAATTCTCTAGCTATATGTCCTACAATTGCTGTATCAGAAGCTATAAGCTTAATTAATTACACCAAGTAGTGCCAAGTTACTCTTTAATACCATGCACTAGTTTATACTCCCACCAGCAATGCTTGATATTGCCTATTGACCACCTCATACCCAACATCGAGAGTTAGTCAGATTTAAATTTTGCCAATCTTTTAAGCATTAATATCTCAAAATTTTAGTTGTCATTTTTCTTATTATGAAAGATTTTGAATATATCTTCATATGCTCCTATGGATTTAGAGTTTCTCTCTGTAGTTCATCTCTGTTGACTATTGCTATCTCATGTCCAGTTTTCTTATGAATTCCTTCTCTTTCTTCTTGATTTTAAAGAGTTCCTTGAATCACTAAAACACCAATCTTATAGCAGTTTCGTTTAGAAAACTGTCTTCTCCCAATCTCCCTGTTAACTGTTGCACTGGTATTCTCTTAAGGGAAAGGTGTTTTGTGCTATTTGTTTAATTTACTCAAAATCATCAATTTTTAAAATTACATTGTTTTACATTGTGGATCTTATTTACAAGACTTTCCCCACCCAGAAGACATGTGTTTCATTCCATTTCCTTTTGTTAGTTTTGTACATTTACCTATTAAATTTAGGACTAACATGTGTTGAGTGTATTTTCAACATAGCGTAAGGAAGAAATCTGTTTCTTTTTCTGTATAATTGTGAACCAATTTGCTCAATAATTTAAAAAATGAGTACATTTCTTCATTGATATATGCACCATCTTTATAACACACCGATATTTTCATACTTATGAACTTTCTTCTGTATTCAAGTTATACCCCATGAGTGCAGCATTGTCCCTATAGGGCTTGAAATGGTATGTAGCTTGTCCCTCCTTTTTGTTCTTCTGTGCTGTAAATTGGCCTTATTGAGCTGGGGATTTAGATCAGTAGCAGGCAAGCACGGTTTGCAAAAGGACCTGGAACTGATCCATCCCTACACTGCACACACAAACACACACACAACTGCACATACACAAAATG
This sequence comes from Aplodontia rufa, assembly GCA_004027875.1. Taxonomy (NCBI): domain Eukaryota; kingdom Metazoa; phylum Chordata; class Mammalia; order Rodentia; family Aplodontiidae; genus Aplodontia; species Aplodontia rufa. The sequence continues at coordinate 39,081 of PVKS010006214.1, forward strand.
GCTTTGTTTTATGTTTTTACTCAATGTGTATGTGCATATGTGTGAGCATGTGCATTTGTTTGACTGAATGGTAAGTTATACAAAAAATTATGCTGAAAATTTATTCATTCATATAATCATAGACCAAAATTGGGAAAAAACAATATATTTACAATGTGAATTTTGCTATTTTAATCTTAGTGTATTTCTTCATATATTCAATTATTATTTTATATTCTTTAAGAGAAGTTTCACATAACTACAGACCTTCTGAGATTATTATACTTCTAAGTTATCTATATTCAGTATACAGTGTGAGTTTTGTGATATAAATTGATTCATATGAAGAATGCTTTTTTCCCATACTTTAATTGGTAGGTTATAATTATGCATAATGGTGAAATTCATCATCACATATTTGTTCATGCGCACAGCACAATATAATTTGGCCAATATTCCCTTGTATTTCCCAGAAGAATGTTGTAGTTCCAGTTTTCCAAGTTTTAATTGCAGGTAGATGTTTAATAGTTCTAAATCTATTGAGAGGATTAGGTGATTTTTCTTGCCTTTGTCTTTTAGTATACTGAATTAGCTCCTTTTCTGATGTTAAATCATAACTTGGGGATACAAATTTATTTCTGACTAAAATACATGTAAAAAATCATGGATTTGGTTAGCTAATAGTTTATTTAGAGTTTTCTAATATATGTCCAAAATTGAAATGGTCCTAACCTTTTCATTTTGTACTGTTTTTATTTGACTTTGAATGAGTCATTATATGAGATAATTTCAAACACATAAATCAACACCTTTCCTATACACTAATAATAATAGGACTGATGAAGAAGTCAGGAAATCAGTCCTTTTCAAAATAGCTTCAAAAAAATAAAATACTTGGGAATTAACCTTACAAGGGAAATCAAATATTTCTTCAACGAAAACTATTGGTTACTGAAGAATGAAATCCAAGACAACCTGAGAAGATGGAAAGATGTCCATGCTCCTGGTTAAGCAGAATTAACATAAGAAAAATGGCCATTCTACTGAAAGCTTTATACAGATTTAATGCTATCCCCATAAAGATACATATGAAATTCTTTACTGACATACAAAAAGAAATTATCAAATTCATTTGGAACAATAAGAAACCTAGAATTGCCAAAACACTACTAAGCAAGAAAGATAAAACAGGTGATTTTGCCATACCAGATTTAAAACAGTACTATAGAGCTGTAGTAACAAAGACAGCATGGTACTGGTATCAAGATAGGAAAGAAGACCAATGGAATAGGATAGAAGACCCTGAAACAAACCATCAAATCTTTAAACATCTGAATTTTGACAAAGTGGGGGACAAAGTATTGCATGGAGGGGAGACAGCCTCTTCAACAAATGGTGTTGGACAAACTGGAAAGCCACTTGCAGAAAGTTGAAATTATACCCATATCTCTCTCCTTGCACAAGAATCAAATCAAAATGGATCGAGGAGCTTGGTATTAAACCAGCTACATTGCAACTGATAGAAGACAAAATTGATCCAACACTTCAACATTTGGGAGTAGGCAAAGACATGTCTCCTAAAGTGAAGGAAGTAAAGTCAAAAATCAGTGAATGGGATGCCATAAAGCTAAAAAGCTTTTGTACTGCCAAGGAAATCAATCAAGAGTCAAGAGGTTTCCTATGGAAATGGAGAGAATCATGGGCTATGATAGGGGTCTCATATCCAGAATCTACAAAATCCTAAAAAATCTCAACTACAAAAACACAAACAATCCAATTAATAAATGGGCCAAAGAGCTAAATAGAAACTTCTCAACAGAGGACATTGATCAAGCCAATGAATACATGAGAAAGTGATCAAAATCACTAGTAATTAGAGAAATGCAAATGAAAACTACATTAAGATATCACCTTACACCATTCAGAATGGCCAAAAATGAAGAAAATAAGCAACAATAGATGCTGGAGGGGCTATGGAGAGATAGGCACATTAACACACTGTTGGTGGAGCTTCAGACTGGTACAGCCCCTCTGGAAATCAGTGTGGAGAATCCTCAAAAAACTAGGGATGAGCCCACCATACGATCCAGCTATTCCACTCCTGGGTATTTTTCCAGGGGACTTAGAATCAGCACATTATAGTGACACAGCAATATCTATGTTCACAGCAGCTCAATTTACTATTGCTAGATTATGGAAACAACCCAGATGTCCCTCACTGTGGTACATATATACCATGGAATTTTACACAGCAATTAGAAACAATGATATCGCAACCTTTGAAGGTAAATGGACAGCTATGGAAGAAATTATGCTGAGTAAAATCAGCTTAACCCAGAGAATCAAGGTTCGAAAGTCTCCACTCATCTGTGGAGGCTGGATATAGACCCTGGCCATTGAGAAAGGTGGCCTATTATCATGTGTTAAATCCAGAAAAGATGTAATGTTATACAGCCTAATACTTTTTTAGAGATATTGTGGGAAGGGGAAGGGAGGGATAAGGTTGGGTATTTGGGGAGGCTCTCCTGGGGGTAAATCTAATATCCAGAATCTATTCACATTTTATATTATTTTGTTAAAAACTTTTATGGTTGTTCAATAATTTAAAAAAAAGAAAATGAAAGAATTATTCTTTCCTTGAAATTTTAGTAGAGCTTACCTGTAAAATCATTTTAATTTAGAGGTTTTTTTAAGAAGAGAAATTTTTGTTATTTTATGTATTTTCCTAGTTTTTGTCATTTATTTTCTTTCTCCAATTTAGAGATCATCTATTTTCTGATAATTTTACTTTTTAATTTAAGTCATTAATTTCAAAGTGTTTTTTCTTTCAGATAAAAACACTTAATGCTAAAAAATCCCTTTCTATGTAGCAACAAATCTGTGCCCCACTCTTTTTTAAATATACTTTTTCAAATGCCACTTGAGTATTTTTATCTGGAGATTTTTCTCTTAAGCCAAATATTTGTTTAGAAATAGTTACTTTCTAACATTTCCAGACAAATTGTGATATTTTAGCTCTTTTTATGAATAATATCTGATTTTATTGTCTTGTTTCAAAGAATATAATCTGAATGATAATGAGCCTTCAAATTTATGCTTTGTGGAGTAGTTTAAAATATTTGTGTGAGGGACTGGAGCAGTGGCTCAGTGGTTGCAGTACTTGCCCAGGATGTGCAAGTACACAGGTTCAAACCCCAGCACCCATGTACACAACTGTCAGAGCAATGAAAGCCGTGTGAAAAAAATCAATAAAAAAATTGATTCTCTCTCTCTCTCTCTCTCTCACCATCCTTCTCTCTCTTTAAAAAGAAAAAAATATTTGTGTATGTGTGGAAGGTACTGGTGATTAAAATTAAGGACACTCTGCCGCAGAATTACAACCCTAGCCTTTAACAAAAATTTTGTTTAGAGACAGGATCTTACTAAGTTGCTCATGCTGTCCTTTAACTCACAATTCTTTTGTCTCAGTCTCCCAAATTGCTGGGATTATAGGCATGTACCACCAAGTCCTACAAATTTACAAAATTTTTAAGGAATGTTTTGTATATACTTGTAAAGAATATGTATTCATTGGTTGTATATCGCGTTCCGTCTGCCCGCAGAGAAGACGGACACGCGGTTAGGTTGGGAGAGCTTTATTTGGTCAACCTTCTTCTTCTTCTTTCTCTTTCTTCCCTCCCTCGGGAAGTTCCAGTCACATAAAAAAAAACCTTTCTCCAACCAATCACATTGCTGTAATGAGGCATGCGCATGGACATAAAGCAGAGAATATACAGAGCATTGAGGAATCACGTGCTGGGCATGCAAGCTTTTGACCAATGAGAATTACTTCCTCATTTACGCCACTTGTTTGCGATAAGGCCAGACCACACTGGCTCAGTGCCAGCCGCCATCTTAGGCAGCCTATCTCCAGGGCTGGGGTCCCGGACACCCCGACAGTTGTATGAAATATTTGTCAAGTGATATTCTTAAAATATTCTATGTATTTCCTTTTCTGTCTGCTTATTTCAGTTTCTGGGTTTAAAACTTCAAATAATAGTTGATTCAGGCATTCCATCTATTAGTATAGTCAGTTGCTGGTTTAAATATTTTGAGGCAAATTTAACTTAGCATATTTTTTTCCAGTACCATCCATTTCCCTGCAAAGGCCAGGAGTTGATTCTTTTTAATAGCTAAGTAGAACTCCATTTTGTATATGTATATAAACCACAACTTTTGGATCCATTCATCCAGGACAGGCAAGCATCTGGGTTGATTCCATAATTTAGCTGTTATGAATTGTGCTGCTATAAGCAGTGATGTAGCTGTGTCATGGTAATATGCTGATTTTATTTCTTCTGGGAAGATACCCAGGAGTGAGATAGAAATGCAAAGGTTGAATGTTTATCTCATATGTGGAAACTAGAGTAAAACTAAGAATAGGGTGAAAGTAGTCAAGTTTATGTAGTACACTCATCAAGTTCAGAGTAACACAGAATCTGGGGGAAGTCTTGTTATGATGGGGAGTGAGGAGGTGGGCAGGAGAGGATGGGGAGGTGAAAAGGGGTTATAAATGTTTTGGTATACCATACTCCCCTGAGAAGCTAAACAATACCAATGAAGGCATATTAGGCTGGAAAAGTCAAAGCAAAAATTATGTACGTACATATACATATTTATAGTTGTAATCCAGAGGAATGCACTGGAGATGTGGGAATTGGTACTGTGTGAAGGGGTGAAAATCCTGGGTAAGGCTGAGGTTCAAGTTACGTTATCATGTTGTGTGCATGTATGAATGTGTGATAAAGAATCCCCCTCACTATGTAGGACTGTGATGCACCAATAAAAACAAACAAACAAATAAATAAATAAATAAATATTTTGAGGCTATGTAGTCAAATGGGTATATGTTCAGATTTGTTTAATCTATTTAACATAATTAACATTTCCTTTGTCATTTATGACCTTTTAAATTCATACATATATTCATTTGCATGAAGTTCTTGAATCCCCAAAATTAGGAGACTTCAATATTTTTCCCTCCCCAACTCTGTTATTATAATAGGTTCATAGCGAGATATTAAAAAGATCACCAGAAAATATCCTTGGTAAATAATTCTCTGTAACTTCTTTCTTCCTGTTTCCAGCCTTTATGAGCTTCCCAAATCAGGGGATAGACTGTGTATATAGGTATGGAGAAATGGGCGTTGGCTTTCCCTTCCTAATGTACATCTTACACTCACACTGTCAGTAGTACAGTAGAAAAGAGAGATTTTCCCTCAAAGGAAAATGAGTACCTGGACAGTCTCATTGTTTGAAAAGGGAAGTAGAATGTGGCAGGATGGAGATAAAGTGGACACACAGACCCTATGTGCTGTTTATTCCACACCCTTCCTGAGTTAGATGATTTCTTCATTTTACAAATGCAGGAAATAAGGTTCAATGATTACATTGTATTTTCCCATGGAACCCATGCATGATGGAAGTGAAATAGAAAGACAAATCATTCTGATTTTGAAGTTTATATTCTTTGAACTAAGCCATGATGCCTTTCTCTCTGTGTCAAAGAAATTTGAGGCAGAATATCTTTTATTCCAGGATTCTATTGGGGTTACAAATCTGGGGGAGATTACCCTGGTTATTTTGTTCCACAGAAGACAGCATAACTCTATACAAAAAGAAGAGAATGTTTAACAAAAGAAAAAAGAAAGAAAGAAAAAAAAAAACAGCATTCTGAGCAGCCCTAGTACAACATTACCAAATGTCTTGAATATCTGTGAATGTCTTTCAAGGTTTTACTAAAAAAAAAAAAAAAAAAAAAAAAAAAAAAAAAAAAAAAAAAAAAAAAAAAAAAAAGTACAACGGACAAATTCAAATTGTTAAAGTTAATTGCAGGATTAAATTGCCATTTGTCAATAGCAAAGTAGTTTGTGTTATAAATTACAGGACTGTAGCTTTCAGGCAGATTTTATCAATATGTTTCCAATGATTTAATAACAATATTTCTCAAAAAATAAGCCAAACCACTTTTTCCTTTTTTTTAAATGAACATATTCAGAGGTTTTTTCATCAGTGAGCTAGCCAACTCTGCAAAATTTCTAGTAAATAAATTATCACCAGGAGGCTCAAAATCCATTACCATAAAAAAAGCCATTTTTCCCTCCATAATCGATTGCCCACTGTGCAACAGCTAATGGGACCATACACACATGTGGTGCAGAAGGAAGGCGTTTTCAGGTTCTCTCTCTTTTCTAGAATTTATACAAAGAATTTCTCACTAAATTCATAAATTACTCAATGCATAAAATGAACACTTCATCTTCCAGCAGGAGAAACATTAAAGTTGTGCACCTTCAGTATTTTTTCTGAGCTGGTTCCCCAGGAAATGGAATAGGGTTGCACTGGCTGCCCTGCAAAGACTACAGCACCTGCCTAGGAGATTCCTCCCTTTCCTTGCTCCCCACCAGAGTTTGTGTCTTAATCTTTCACCAGTTGCTCATGTATCCTTGTGGGCACACAGGTTTCCTATCTATGCCAATTGGTGTTCTATACAGGTATACAGAGCACTCTCTGCCTTTAGATATAGAACTTTTTAAAATGATCTCAGGGTCACTGGATCCATTTACCAAATCATCCCAGTTCATTCTCACAAGCCCATCTTTTACTACCAAATCCATTCTTGAATCTTTCATGGATGATGTTGGCATGATATAAATCCCAATTTATAATATTCTACCACCTTGCAATAAGTCCTGAGCTTTGGCTGGCAAATCAGTCTTATCCATGCACCAAGTAACTAATCATAGTCATGAGGATTCATGCCTCCAAATTTTATCCGAGTTGAAAGCTATTTGATCTAAAATTTTATTTAGGACCTATTTCTTTGTTATTTGCCTTCTCATGAAATTAGAATTCAGAAGCTAGAGTACATTTATGTTCAATTATTCAATCACTTTCAGATCACAAATGGTTTTGATCAAGGTAGCACTCTAATAGAGATAAAGTCTGAAATCTAGTCTGAGCTTCTTAATTCTTTGTTTTGGAATGACATTACTTATTTTTTTAAATATATAGTTATTAGTGGAGCTAAGCCAACCTGAGAAGGAGATATCTGCAAAGATTAGAGTGAAGTTAGGGTAGATAGGAGAAGACAGGCAAGAGATAAGAAAAAAATGAGCATTTAAAGGAATGCAGGGCATGAAGACTAACAGGGGAGAGCAGGTGGTGCACTTAGGTGACTTTTCCATGTGTATAGATCTGATTCTGCCTCTCAGCACAAACTATGATTCCCTTAACATGATTATGAATTTCTATTCTAATAACCTGTATTTTTCTTATTCTCTCCCTAGGTAAGTTGCTGTACCTGCTTTTGAAAAAAAAAATCTATTGTCCTGGAAAAAGTCATATATATGAGGCAAGTAAGCAGTCTACTCTCCCTGTCTCGGTAACTGCATCTTTTTGTCTCTTCCATCTTAACTAAGGGTTTATTGATAAAGGATTTTCATTTACTTAAAGTCTAGAGGTCAGATGATATCCTTATATAAGTCACATAGTTGCTTGGAGACTGTTATACAAGCACTACCATGTTTGCATATTCATTTTTATTATCAAGTTTCTTATAAATTTTTTGCTGGGGGTTAATTGACAGGTATCAATGACATTTTAAAAAATAAATCAAACTCCTGCTATCACTGAGTGATGCAAAATAGTTACAGTAGGACAGGGTAGTTAATTGTGATTTTTACTCATCAAATTAGTAGTTCGGAGGTATGTTGAATGATCAGGAATTCTTTGGATTATCATGGTCTGATACAAATGTGACTTGCTATAGAGATTTTTTTGCCTTTTCTTTGCAATTCTCTAGTTAACTTTTCCTTTCACTTAGCCTCCTGTTATTTCATTTATTTCTAATATACATAAATTCAAAGTTAGATAGAAAAGTCTTTTCTTAGATGACTAACAAGGAAAAAAGCTATGGCTATTGTAAAAATATCATAAAAATCATAAAGAATAAGATGCAGATTTATAATTGTACTCTACATAATTTTGCTTGTGTTCCCTGTGGAGATTTTTAATGTCACTGTTATGATATAGCATACTCCAAAAAAACCAAAACATTCCCTGAAGTTTGTCTAAAATACTTTTCTCTCAAACACATTTTGTTATAAGGACTGAGTGTGTGCACATGTGTGTGTGTGTGTGTATGTGCACATGCAGATGCATGTATTGAGACTAGATATAATTGAATCGGATTTTTAAATGGAGTGAACTGGACATTTTCTAGAATGCTGAAACAAAACACTGAGCCTGAAACAAAAGAATCACAAAGGTAAATCACTGAGTCTTGAAAATAGTCACAGATGCTTAAGAGTATGAAAATAAATAGCTATAGTGGGATTTATAGTATTAAAGCTTTGGTCTAATTACAAACATTAATTTTCTTTAGTAGCATTGCTACGGCAATTCTATAGCTAGAGGGTCCCAAGCAGGACCCAAATTTTATATCTTAGACATGGTTTTCTCAGTTATTAACACCTTACATTATTGAAACGTAAAGATATTTTGCATTGCAATGGACTTTTCATCAACTACATAATTTGTTTTCTTAAAGTTTTTAATTATTTAAGATAGTGAAATTTCTCCATGTTTAAATTGTTCACTTCTTGGTTCTCAAATACTACCCCAAGTTTATTTTGTATTCAGGCTTTTAGCACCACAGGAGAACAAATTTAAAATATATGTGTTTTCATTGATATTTTTAAAAAATAGAATTATGGTTGCTTTGGGAACTTTAACACAGTTTTCTGACTCCTGTGTAATTATAATCTCAGTCTTAATGATACATTAGCATATTTTTGCATCTAATTTTATAAACAAATGCAAAACTGTATAATAATATAGTCTTAAGAGGCAAATTTGAAGCCATAGAAGTTAGGTAATTCCTAAACATAAGATACCTTTAGATAAGAATGAAATAATTTGCATGTACACAAACATATACACATAAGAGGATAGCTAAAATAGTCAATTAAATTACTTCAATTAGTACTGCTGAAATTATACATTAAAATAAGCTTTGTGAGACTGAAGAGGTGGCTTAGCAGTTACAGTGCTTGCCTGGCATGCAGGAGGACAACATAGGTTCGAATCCCAACATCACATACACAGTGATGTGTGGGAGCAACAAAAGCAACAGAAAGCTAAATAAAACTGATTCTCTCTTTTTCTCTCTCATCTCACTGTTCTTCTCTCTTTAAAAAAATATAATAAATTTTGCTTTAGACCTTCTTTTCAGCTGGAATTTCTAAAGTCTTCTTCAATTTCTTTCCTCAGTATTCTATAGCTGTCATTGTAGATCTCTTTTGCCTCCTTGCTTAGATTGATTCCCAAGTACTTAAAGTTTTATTGAGGTTATTTTGAATGGGATGGTTTTCCTGGTTTCTTCCTTGTCTGAGTCACCATTGGAATATAGGAAAACTATCAATTTATGGGCATGGATCTTGTATTTTGCTACTTTACTGAATTCATTTCTAAGCTCTAGTAGTCTTCTGGTGAAGCTTTTGAGTCTTCTAGACACAGGATCATATTTTTGGGAAACAGTTTGACTTCTTTTCCTACTTATCCCTTTGATTTCCTTATCTTGTCTTAATCATGTATTTTTTTACGTACATGGTCTTAAGATTAAAAAAGCTTGGTTCATGGAATTTTCTTCTTTTTAACTTTATAGTACACCTTTCACAGGAGTTTAGTAATACATATTGATAGTGAGTTTGTTGTACCTACTAGAATGCAAGTTCCTTCTTTGGTTCTATAAATACATTGACAAAGGGATTGTACATTCAATGAAAACTTGATTCATTTCAGTGTATCCAATTTTTATGTAAGTTCTTAATATATATATTACCTTATGTAAGCAGAGCTTGCCTTAAGTCTTTTTTGTAGCATCTTGGGTTATTCTACCAAATCACACCTGATGCAGTCCCACACCTGTCTCCCCAAGCTATTTGACCATGTGCCCTATAAAAAATACCTGGCTTTACAAACACCTAACCCAAAGGAGCAGAGCAGAAATTTTGAAATTTGTCTATGATTAAATCCGTTTCACCACTACCCAGAAGTGTAACTTTGAGAAAGTTTCTTAATTTCTTTGTGTTTCATTTTCCTTACTTAAAAAATGAGGATAAAAGTTCAGAGTTGTTTGGAAGATCCAGATTATGTAACTAAACAGAAATGTGCCTGGTTCATAATGGCTACATATGTGCTGGCTGTTTTCATCTTGCTGAAACGTTTGAAAAACAACTTGTTAAGATATACTAGAGGGTGGTATTATTATAAAGGTCATACTGTCAATTCTATTTAACCATATATAATTAAATCACTATAGTAATTTATTAAACTAGTTAATAAATGAAATTCATAGTATATATACCACGATGCTGTTTTAAGAGTCATTGTTTGTTTCTTTCAATATACAACTGTGTTTGAAGTTGGTTTCAAAAAATACAGCTGAAGCTGGATAAATTTTAGGTGTTAAACCTTATGCAAAATGACTATTCCTATATTTCAGTATTTTATTCTTAGGTAATGTGCTTCCAATATTTTCTTCTGAGCAGGAATTTTACTAAAGAGATCAGATTTATCATTTTTAATCCTCTTCTTTTTCCTCTAATTTATACTTAGATTGCTATTGCTAATAAACAGCCCTGTGCTTCTCAGCTTCGTCAGTGTTTCTTTCTGCAATGATAACTAAAAAGCTTATTTGGTAATAATAGGCATTGCCGTTTTAATTTGTCTCAAGTGCTATATTTATTGTCATCTATTGCAGCTTAATGGCCCAAGCTTTGACAGTACTCTCGGATGAGCTGAGTAGTAGGCAACATTTGAATAAAACAAAAAAATGCTGACCAGCCAGTGAGTCAATGAACAAACATGGAGATGTGAGCATTCCCTTAGAACAAGCTTCCCTAGAAGAAATCATCTCCAATGGCAATGCTTTCCATAATTTTCCTTATACCAGTACATAACAGCAGAAATATACTGAATAATACAATATGATAAACCTTTGTATGTTTTAAGAGCAGTTTTGTCAGAAGCGCTGTTATTTTTCTAAATAGCATTATGATTTTTCCTTTGACATGGGAATTGAACCCTGGGGTAGCTGGTTTTACCACTCAGCTACATCTCAAGCCCTTTTTGCTTTTTATTTTAAGAGAGGATGTCATTAAATTGCTTAGGGCCTTGTTAAGTTGCTGAGGATAGCCTCAAATTTGTGATTCTCTTGCCTCAGCCTCCAGAGTTGCTGGGATCATAAGTATTTGCCACTGTGTCCAGCATGACTAGTGTTTAGATTGTGCTAAAAATACAGAATATGTAAAACAATTTATGCAATAACTTTTGTTTATAATTCAGGATGCACAAAATCAAATACTGAACTAAAGGCAAAATATATAGACTGTTGGCCTTTAACGAAACTCAGGGTTTTTTTACCTATGTTTTGTAGATTAAGGAAAGAATAGCTGTGAAGCAGAGTTTTCTTGAAGGAAAAGTGAGAAATGAAAGACCAGAATATAATTTAAAAACAAGAATAAGGGTTAGCATAGTGTCAGTATGGAGGAGATGGCCACAGTGGGAAGTATATAATGTAGCAAGTAACAGGCAGATTTCTATTTGAACAATAATATATAGAGATAAAGTCTGATGAAGATACTTTAAACTTGAGATCTATAGCTATAAATACCTTTCTGGATTTTAAATAATTATGCATATGCAAATAAGTAATTTGTTGAGTTTGTTATTTGAGTGTAATAGTGACATTTATCAATTTTAACAATTTAATGTGTTATGGCCCATTGAGATTATACACTAACTATATTTCAAATTGTGTAGTATGTATTTATGTCTATATGTGCATAACAAACTGATAGATAAAGACATGAATTTATTGTTTTTTATTCTCAGATTCATTCCATGTACTTTCCTTGCTCTGATCTATATGTCTTCGACTGCACCACCACTACCCATCCTCCGCCATTCTATATTTTCTCTTCCACAGGCTACCTGTCAGATTCAGCCAGTGATTGTAACTGGTGGGAAACTTGCAGTCACAAATGAGTGACTCCATTATGTCCATTATCTCCATTTTTTCTCTCTCTACTTCAGCATCTCTTCCATGGTCTGAGCATCCAAAGGTCAGCCTCTGCTGTCATTTCAAGTTCCCCTATGGTGATATGTCTCCTAGGACATGATAACATCTCTTTTGAATCTTAAATGTAGTGTCTTTCTGCTATTTCTTTTCCCTGGTTTACTTTATCATCTGCTGTTTCTTTCTCAGATCTTCCAGTATCATTGCAACAACTTCTCTGCATTAAATTCCCTCTAATGAATATCCTGGCAAGAATTTTGTTTTCCTGACTATACCTACACTGGCTCTATACACTTAAAATTTAATCCATAGACATTCATTCCACAAGTTAGACATTAAACCATCAGATTAGTGCTAGCATATTCAACTGTGTTAGCCAGATGTTCATTGCTATGACCAAAAAACCTGAGAAGAACAACTTAAATGAGTGAAAGTTTATTTATAGTTCATAGTTTCTAAGGTCTCAGTCCACAGATGGTAGGTAGATTCCATTGCTCATAGCCAAAGGTAAGGGAGAACTCAGTCAAATGATAAGGCAAAGGAAAGCTACTTACCTTTTGGCAGCCAATAAGTAGAGAAAGAGAGAGCAAAGGGAAGAACAACCCTTCCAGGGCACACCCCCAGTTACCTATCTCCTCCAGCAATGTCCCACCTGCCTACAGTTACCATCCAGTTATTCCATTTATGGACTGAGTTTCTTACAGCTCTCAAAATCTGATCATTTCACATCTGAACATTCCTGCATCAAATCAAACTTTTGGGGACACTTTATATTCAAACCAAAGTATTCAGTCCCTGGCCCCTAAAGCCCAATTCCATTTCACAATGCAAAATGAATTCAGTCACTGTTCAAGAGTCCATAGTCTTAACAGTTTCAGGATTGCACAAATGTCCCTGTCCAAAGTTTCATCAAAGACTCGAGATAAACTCTTGACTATAAGCCCTATAAAAACCAAACACAGGTTTCATGCAGCCAGCATATAGTGACTTCTTCAGCTTACTCTTCCAGCTAATCATTTTAAGACTAGAGTTTCTCCTAGTGATAAATGTTAGGGATTATCTTAGCCTTTTCTGTCTCTTCCTTCATATAGTAGAAAATTGCCTTTGAATAGTAGAAGAAAAAATTTAGTCCTAATAGTGATTTCTTTCATTCATCCAATAAAAGTAAAAGTCCAGACTCAAACCAAGTCATGACTTTGGGGAAAATAAATTTCCTAGTATGTAAAGTGTTTTCTAATTAGTAGAGCTGCTGAAGTATCACAAAATTTATAGGTTATTTTACTACTCAATACTATTGACAAATGACCAAAAAGTTCTGAACACAAGCAGGAAATTTTATTCAGAGGCTAAAGAATGGAGAAAGGAAGCTCAATCTTTCAGGGCACTTCCCGCAAAGAAGGTCTAGGGTCTGGGTTTTTGTTATGACTATGCTGTGAGGGGATGTTTTATGCAGGCTCCCATCATAGCTTGTTATGGAGATGGATGATTTCCAGGAATCAAGGTGCTACCTTCTTTATTCCATAATTAGGGCATAGTGGAATCTATCATGTGCTTATGATGATGATGATGATATTATTATTATTATTATTATTATTATTATTATTATTATTATTTGAATACAATGAGTCCAAGTTGTCTGTAGTGTCACCATGAGTCCCAAACCAGATCCAGTCTGAAGTTTCCTTCTCTGATAGGGAGTATGTGATAATTTTGTGGTCTTGGCATTTGGAAGCATGTGGTCACTGAAATCCAGATTGAAATTTTACTAGCAAGCAACATCTGTAAGCAAATGAGCTGATACATCAAGAGGCTATCATTATTTGGGGGGAGGGGTTCAGTATGGTGACAAGAGGATTAAATATTGGTTAATACTGTAGATAAAAATGCTTTCTCATTTAGTGGAATATATTAATATTAGGGTTTATCTTTTTGTTTTTAAATAACTGTGTTCTGGTAGAAATTTTGAGCTTCCTTCTTTCTGGTAAAAAAGGTAAAAAAATTAATAGAACATGACTTCTGACTTATGTTGAGCAAGTCAATTCATTTTGTTTGGTTCATAAAATCAGAAAACCCTTGGAAATAAGATTTTCTAAGTCTATCACTTGTCTTGGAAACTGAGCTTATTATTCAACTGTTCAAGTGAGTATAATTTAGTGTTATGGAAATCAAATATCAGAGTTGCAAAACTTCTAGCAAGGCTTTATTCCAACATCCTCATTGTACCATGTGCTAAAGTTACAGCCTAAGTAGACAAAACATGTCTGAAGTCATCTAGCAAAATAGTGAGTATGTCAGGAATAGAGCTATTTTCCTTTTATTTCAAAAGTAGAAATACTTTCATAAGATTACTGATTCTATTTCATTTGTCCCAAACTTTCTTCAGCCACAGCTTGTTATATTCTCTTACATGGAAACTTTGTAGATAATGTAACAAAAGAAAAAAAAAAAAAACATGGATGAAAAGAGGACCTATAAACCTAGTGGTCCTTTGTTACAGGGCTTACCAAAAAGGAATTGCCCTTTTCAGAATTGCCTATTAGGAAAAATGGCTCAAAGATTCAAGATTGAGAAGTGTTCAGTTCTCAGAGAGATCAATGTAAATAAAGCATTAGAATTAACTGACAATTGTGTTTGGATTTTGAGGAAATTCAAGGGTAGATGAAATGCGTGATTTATTATAAACAGTCATTTCATTGGCCTGAAAATCCTAGGAATTATATTTGACGCGCACCATTTTGGTAGAGAAATTAGGATAATGGGGATGGAATGACAGTTCCAAAGTTAGTATCTCATCCTGATTTCCAGCTGAACTCCAGTTCTGTATCTTCAGTTATGTATGAGCTACCGCCAAGTTTATATCACAAATTCCCACTGCCATGCAGAATTAATGAGTAAACATTGTGATATTTACTTTTAATTGCTTTTTATAAATAAAGCATTACAAATCAACACTCTTCTTTCCCAGTACCTTTTTAAACAATTTATTTGTAGCCTCATGCTTGTAACTATAAATCTTGATGTTTATGATTTTTACTATTGGCTGGGCACACAATAGATGCTTAGCAAGCATCTTGAATCTAATTTGAAAAAAAGATGTTACTTTATAGTCCTTTTTAAAGAGTCACTTTTTATTTCATTCTATTTTTTTCGAAAAATACTTAATATCCATGATTCTAATTCATATTGAGGAAGACATATAAAATTAGAGTTATAGACCATAAGGTGTTTTCTATATTTGACATATTCTTACTTATTTCCTTTTCTCCTTTTTTTCAAATCTTATTATTGTAATTACTTCTTTCAAAACTCTTGGTTGAATCTCTTTATTTTATTCTATGCTTGTCATGTTCTGAATATTTCAAGAAATTCAGGGAGAGACCAAGAGAAGAGCTGGACATAGAAATGAAGCCTGAATTATCTGAGTAGTGTCTTATTCAATTAGATAACTATTTAATACAAAGTTTTCTGAAGCAGGGAAGACATAGCCCAGAATGAATTTTCCATGCTCAATTTTAGGGATAATTGAACAGAAAAATAGCAAGAATCATGGTAAGCTATGTATGGGATAACCCCCCTGAACATTTTTTTTTGTCATTGTAGAAATAGACAAGAGTTTTGATTTTAAAGGCAATAGCAGGTGGAAAAGAAATGATACAGTGAATTCTGTCCACCTGGAGGATATGAAAAGCCAGAAGATGGTCTTATCTCAGTTTGACATGAAATGTGAGCCTAGTTTTTGAATATGGACTGTGTCCCAGTTATCCACACTTTTTTTTTAGCCTACTGCTCTATGACCGTAATGGGCTGGCTTCATGACATCTTCAAAGGCCAGCGGGAAGCTGGAGAGCAAGAGCAGGACAGAGGCATTTGGTCTGCTGTGTTAGTGAAAGGTCAGGCAGCACATGTGTTTACATGTGTTCTTCTACCAGCTCCCCAGTTAGAACACAACTGGAGGTATTGACAGGTCTGAAAAGCCATCTATGGTTTAGGTGTCAACAGAAACTGCAAGTAACACAAATCACAGGGAGCATCCTGTGGTTCTCTTATTTCAATTGTCCAATGATCTATCTTAACTAATTACTTTGATTTTTTTTTCTTTGTTCCTGTGGGTATCCTGTTCTCTGCTAACGTAATACAATGCTATTATTAAGACCAAACTTAAAGCCCGGCTGTATTCTTACTGAGCCTACCCACTCTAGTAGTAGAATACTTGAGTAAAGATATAATTTTATCAAAGAAACATAATGCTTTTTAATTTTCTCAGGTATCTCTCTGTGGCTCCTGGAAAGTACTATTTTTCTCATTTTATAGGGGAGGAAGAGAAATACTGGCACATTTACCCAAATTTGCACTGCAGAGAGGAAGCCAGGGAGAAGAATGGAAGGAACTATAATGCTGTACTAACATCTCCTTAGACCTATACCTTTCTTTATCTTTTTCTTTTTGGAGATTATCACAATCTACAAATCTCACTTAGAGATCATCTTTTCATTCTGACTAAAGTACAATCTTGAGTGCATGATTTTTAGTGTCCAAACCTCAGTTTCTTCATATGTGAAAGAGTATAAATTATATGTTCTATTAGTTTGTTTAGAAGAGTTAGTTCCTTTTTGTAAACTACTTAGTAGAATTCTTTCCTGATAAATGGTGTATGGAAGCATTTCTTAATTTTAAGTAAGCAGCATTGAGTCACATTGCAATAGTCAAAGGTATCTAACAATGGACATGCTATCTTTCAAGGTGGGGAATTACCTGTCAATAACTGGACTACACAAAGGCTGATATCTTTTGCATATCTTCGATACAGGAGAGTTGGTGCATTGAGCACATGTTCTGGACACACTGAAGGAACACAAAACCCCTCAATATTTGAAATGCTCTTTAAACTTAAATGTACTGTTATTGTGCATACTCTTAGTTATTCTTCACAATAGCCCTATGAGGATAATAGGTGTGATGTAATTGTCTTCATTTGATACATGGAGAAATATTGAGCATCAGGAAATTTAAGTGACTTTCTCAAGGTTATAGTCCAGGAAAGTTAGAAAGCTGGAACTGGCCTTGCTTATCTGCTGCTGTGTCTTTGCAGTTTGCATCCTGTATAGTCACCATCCATATTTCTATTTTTGTGATAGGTACCATTTAAATAACTTAAAGATTCACGCTCCTCAGCATTTCTTTCTTCTGTGCTCTCCACACTACTCAATTCTTGTAACATCCCCAAAACACAATATTGCAATGTCCACATGCACTGATTGAAGACCTAGAGTAAGATTCAGAATTGGCAAAAAAACAAATAAAACAAAAACAAACAAATAAAAAAAAACATGCAACCTTACTTCCTGACCTGACCTCGTTCCTCTTCAGATTCTGTCCTGGAATCCAAAATAAGAATACTGAAGCAGGTACCATCAGTTGTTATTCTCTGTGCAGCAATGGGATTCTGAAAGGTCATGTGGTGAGGGGAGGAACATGTCTTGCTGTGAATTACTCTTGAGATGAACACAACCTTTTGATCTAAATCTGTGGTTAGGTAGCCATTCAGCTGGTGACTAATTGGGGGGGCTGAGACCAAGATGTTAGCAGGAAGCCAATTCTGCAAGGCTGACAATGGGCTCCTACCTTGCTATAATTTACTGCCATAATGAGAGAAAAGAAAAAAATACCAAAAGTGTTTAATAACCAGACTGTTAGCTGACCTGAGTACCTTCAGTGTCCCCTAAGCTTCTGATGCATAGCACAAGGAGAGATATCAGTTGCCATCTTATCCGGATTGATTCAGCCAATTTTTTTCAAATTTTAAGGTTGATTCAAACTATTTTTCAATTTATTCTAGCATTTTATTTTTTTCTTATAGATGGGATAAACACTATCAGCTAGTAGAAACATTAGATTTTTCCCTTCTTAACATCCTCTCAAGATAGTAAAAATGAAGACATTAAGTAGGTATGAGTGTTACTTAAAGGCTGTGGGATGCTGAAGCTGTGTTTCTGATGGACCATCCTGATCAAAAGTGGAAGGGCACACATAATCCATCTGAGTGTTCTTCTCAGCCTGTGTGCTTCTTCAGTTGTCTTTCCAACCTGTTAAACAGTAAGGCCATCAGGCTTTTTGTTGTAGGAACATGATTCCTTGGTTTATATTGTTTGGACCAGTCAGATTTATTCCAAGTCAGGATGATTTGTAGAGAACACCACATGAAGGCAATAGAATCGGCAGGGAGTGTTGAAAGGATTGGATCATTACTTTTACCATTCTATCTTTTACTTTTTTAATTCAACAAACATTGGATGCCATATAATGTGAATAAAGAAAAATTATGAAATTTTGAACCAGTCTAGTAATTTTCAACCTTTCATGAGATACACAAGCCATAAGAAAAAGAATTCTTGACAACAGTAGGTAAAAAATTAGGTGCTTCGAGTGCAGGGAAGGGTTCTTCCCTGGGACTCATCCTCCCCGAGATCAAGACACCTGAATAGAGTATCAAAAAATGAACTTATGAGGTAATTTAGGAAAGATCATTCTAAATAGTATGATATGCAAGTTCCTGGCAGTGTGAATGCACATATTGTGTACAGTGCAAAAAGTTTGATTTGTAAGCTTGAGGCAGTTGCAGATTTTTTTGTTGAGAGCTTTATAGTTCTCAGATGTCTTTTGAAGGAACTTAGAATTCAGTTGTGGTGAATATTCTGGATAACATTTTAAACTGAGGCATTTTGAAAAGCCATACTGTTCTAGCATCTGATGGATGGAATTGTCAGCTGCTAAAAGCCTTTCTTCTACTTTCTTCCTGCTTATACTGAGGTCAAGACAGTCCATTTACAGGACCCCGCCAGGAAGGATTTCAGTTCCTCGCCATCTCTGTGCAGACAAGACTCCATGACCTCCTCTTATAAAACCTCCTCGTATGGGCTGGACTAAGGCCATCAGAGTTGAGATATAGAAGGGAGAGATGGGAAGGAAAAAGTGTGGCGAGATACAGGGCAGGATCTTGTCTGTGACCTGGAGAATTATTCAGAGCCAAGAGTGAATGAGTGAATGAATGATTATTCTGAGAATTAGGAAGTAATAGAAGTCACAACATTTCCCACTCTAAAAAAGGACTTGGCCTGAGTATGAACTGGGGTGGAGGAGAAACAGCTTAGAATCCCCTTTTCAACTTAGTTGATGGATCACATGGAATTCAAAGGTTCTAAATATTCCAGATATTTTAAGAATAATTTTCATGGTACATTTTGTATGACTATTTCTTCAGTAACATTCATAAGAAAATTCTGTGTAACTCCTAGAGCTACATAAAGCTACTTAAATTGTCACAAGATAGTGTTGTGAGAACAAGGAAGTCTTTACGTTTACATTAATCATAAAATAATTTATAAATATTAATATATAAAAATAATGATAATGAAATATACTATGCACTCAGCTCGTATTAAACATCCTTACACATTATCTCACTTAATCCTTACAACTTTGGGAGGAAGATAGTTTCATGAGATCAGTTTATGAAAGAAAAGAAGAAAAGATAAGAGGCATTAAGTGAAGAATGGTTGTCCAGGGCCTCACACAGTCAAGTAACACAAGTGGGACTTAGACCTAGTTGTGTTCAAAAAAAGGGGCAGATGTATGTGTGAGGATGATCTGCATATCAATCTATAAAGCATCTGCAACCCTGTCGTCATGAAATTCTGAAACAAAAGGTAAATATTTTAGGAAGTCAAAATTGCCAATAAGATTATTTACATTGAGAATTTGAGAGAAGAAAGAGAGAGCAAGAGAGAGAGGGAAGGAGAGATGATCTGACTGCCATGCATTTCATTACAGGTTATAAGGGAGCATATGCTAATAGTGGGGAGGACAGAGCCACCCTGAAGCAGTCTCTAAGGAAGCAGATCAATGATCCTGTGGGGTCTTGACCTGTCTGTGCTCACTGCAGATGCAGCTGGCAGCAGCCTCCAGGTTACCCCCATAGGCCCCACCACTGATGTCCTGGTGCTGCCATCCCAAAGTACACTGCAGACATTAAGGAGACATGTGGGGTGGTGCCTGATAACTTATAAAGTTATAAGTTAAGGGCAGTGGAAGAAATTTTTTTTTAGAATTCTGGTTTCACTAATAGCAGAAAGTAAATTTTTAAGTGAACCTTTTTTTTTTAAAGTACATTTCATAATGAGATTTCAAGTGTGATGTCCAACTCCACCCTGTCTTCCTTTTCCCAGTGGTCCTTTTTCTAAGATTTATGATGAGGGAAAAAAGGTGTTCCAACATCTTGGCTTAAATCCAAACCAGGAAATTCTATTAGGCTTCCAAAATGGATTTCTCCAACAGTTTCAATTAGGGAAAAATTTCTTCTTACTCCCCCACTTCAAGAAAGTATGACTGAGTGCCTTGCTGTCTTCGTTTGGATTCATAGAAGCATAAAGGCACTCGTTGAGAAATGTATTTGACAGCCCAGAGTTGAAAGATTCTGTAGAGATATGAGGTTACTGCCATATTTCTCTGAAAATCTATAGTCCAACCTCTGGCCTTTGAGGGTGAAAAAGTGTTCTTTTTACAGTCAAAATATCTGGTGGATCCATTACTCCAAACACAGGGAAGTAAACACATAAATAAAATATTAGTGGTGATTGTAGTAGTGTGTTCTATTTTTTAAAAGTCTTTTATCATTTTCAAGTAGCTGGAACAATGCATCCTGAAATTCACCAAAGGCCTCTCTGCACACCTCTTTCTGCAGGAAATTTGTACTCATCAACCTTAATTGAGTCTTAAAGGAAAACACTTGAATTGTACTTGGCTATCATTGTGGGGTATCTTTTTTTTTTCTCTGACTTATAAAAGATTCACCTTCCTGACTTTCCTATTTCTAAATCCCACTGCTTTCACTCATCCACAAGATACATTTGTGGAAGTAGATACATTTGGAGAGCAAGGGCAAGGGGAAGGGAAAATGCCCGTTGCCTGAACAGCAAAGACATGCAAAAGGGAGCAGTATCGCAGGAAGACCATGAGAAAATCAAGCAGATAAATTCACAGAAACACCAAATAATTATTTCAATGCATTTCTCTATCTCTCCCCATTACTCTCTTTGAAGAGCACAGGCCCTATAATTCCTCTTTTTGTCTATCTTGTCCTCCACCAAATCTTCAGAACTAAAACAAATCAAATCAAGAATTAACCTTTTAAGCATGAACTGTATCTCTGTGGTATGCTATGCATGTCCTCTATAAATCATTCTGTGGGAGAAGTCTGGGAGATCCACACTGCTCCATTCCTCAGGTGACTACTTGAGGTGTGCTAGAAGCAGCCCCCCTCATTTACTATGATGGCTTTTCGCTGGCTGAAATTGTTTTGTTACAGCCTAGAGTGGGAATACGCGCTTCACATGATTTCTTCATGCAATATACAGCAACATCACAATTATAAAATTGCACAGTGCTAAGGTTATATGCCCAGAGGAAAAAAATGGTGAAGCATAATTAATTGTGAGTAATGAAGTAATTCCATGGCCTAAGGCTGTAGACTTATGCCAAGACTAAATCACAAGGGAAAAGATCAAGGAGGCAAGGCAGGTTCAGGTTCCCAGCATTTTTTCCCATGTTGCATTTCGCAGGACTCGTCTCCCTGCAGGACTCTGAGCTCCCAGCCATGCCATTGCCTCCCATCACAACCATCAAAGTCATAATAGCAGCTATTTACTGAATACCTGTTATACGCCAGTTATGGGGCATCATTGCCTCTGATCCTTCCCTTGGTCCTGCAAAATCAGTGACATTATTCCCATTTTACAGAAACATTAAATTAGCTTTTCCAAAACGAACACACAGGAAGAATTCGGCAGACTCATGATTCAAGTGTAGGTCAGACTAACTCCGCTGACCGTGGAGCCATTGCATAAGTCTTTGGTGACTTTCCACTTTCTGTACACAGCTTTGCTCCATGTGTGTACATTTTTTTTTTTAAAGAGAGAGGGACAGTGAGAGAGACAGAGAAAGAGAGAAACAACTTTATTTAGTTTTTCACATGGCCTTAGTTGCTCCAACTCAGTTGTGTACGTGGTGCTGGGGTCTGAACCCAGGTCCTCGTGCCTGCCAGGCAAGCGCCGAAACCACTGAGCCATCGCTCCAGCCCATGTGTGTACATTTTAAGGAAAAGAAAATCCCTAGAAAATAGAATTTCTTCTAAGACAGTAGTTTTCCGTCCCTTAAAATATTTCTGTAGGTCTCTTATACCCCCATGGACCTTTTTAAAACTTATTTTTCCTAATTTCTGTGCCACCTGCCCCATAAAATTTTAATACAATAATGTACTACAATATCTTCTTACTATGGCCATTGTGGGGAATGCAAACCATTGTACCATCAAGGTATTTTGCACCTATTAGGGGTGATATTCACCCTGATGGGGGTTCAAGCTCTCAAATGACAGCATACCTTGAAGCCTCCTGGTATTCAGTTGGCACCCAGCAGAGATAGTACGCATCTTCTTCCCCTTCTACTCATCAGGTGGATGAAATACATTATGAAAGAATCTCATTGGTGCATATACACAGTGGGTCAGTGAACTGATTCAGTGAGGAAGGAGAGCAATTCAGAGCATTCTCAGCACCATTGTAGACTCTTCAATGGGAAATTCTGATGCTGGGGAGCTAAGCGAGCAAGGCTGACACTACACAAGCAAACCATTGCCAGCCATTCATTGTTTTCTTGTAATTGTTGATTGATCTATAATTTGATTGTAGAATCCAGGCTTTTATAATAAACCATGGGCTGAACCATCCAATTAAGAATATAGGGACTCAAAGGAATCCAAACACATGACTGGATTTACTGAGAAATAGAGGTGATTTTTAGCAGAGGGACCAATTAAAAACTCCTGGAAAATAGAAAGAGGTTTAGATTTAAATTGAATTAGCCTTTTTCAAGCACACACTATTCACTAGATGTTATCCTGGATGGTCTTACATTATCATATATCTAAGCTTCCCAATAACTGTGAGGCAGATGGAAACCTTTGCCTTTGACAGTCCAGGAAACTGAAGGTCAACACAGATATTCAAAACGTGCTGAAGAGCACACAGATATCAAGTGGCAGAGAAACGAGCCAAGGCCAAACATGCTTCAGCTAAACTCCAGGTATTTCTTTGCTTTGGGTTCTGCTGATGCTCTACTTGACACAAATATGATACATAAAGGTGCCTTTTGTTTTACACCAAAAATCCTTTATCATTGAATCACAAAATATTTGTGTGGGCATATATTTAACAATTACATTAAATTTATTTTGAAAATTTGAAATTAAATTTCATTTTTTTGTACTTTTTAAATGAGGAAGTATAGAAAACAATACATTTTTAAAGTACCTATGAACTGCTGACTGGAAAGGAAAGATGATTTTTTATTTTCTCACCAAGCCTCTTCTGTTCTATTAATTTCATTTTCCTGTATCTAAAACTGTCACAGATCAAAACTCAGAACAAAGGAGTGGAATATAAATTACTGTACTTGGGTGTGGGATCTGAGCTAATAAGTATCTGTCTTAAATTGACTATAACATGCAAAATTTAGGAAAAATAATTCTAAGTCTTTCTGTTCATTGCTTAGTCTGGAGAAAGCACTGCACTTTTATCCTTAACTCTTTGTTATCTTTTTATCCTAGCAAACACAGCATAAGCAGTAGCTGTTTAAAGAGTCAGTTAATTTATTCATTTGACAAATTATTAATAAGTAAGATGAGCCAGGTTTTTGCTTGACACTGACTATGGAGAAATGTATTAATTAGACAAGAATCCCTGCCCTCAAGGAGCCATAGTTGAGGTCAAAGGGATATAAATTAAACAAGACACAGGTAGATGAGTATCTGCTTAGAGTTCTGATGAACATTTGAATTACAGGGCCAGGGTCCCTTGATAGAGAATAAGGGTGGTGATGGCACAATCCATTTAAGAAAAGTCAATATTAGTTGAAACCTAATTGTGATGAGAACATGGCTGTGGGAAAAGAACAAAGATGGGCTTGGCAGCCTGAAGCAAGAGGTGAACTCTGGAGAAGAAAGGAACTTAGCATATTTAAGGGAAGAAAGTGTTGGCAGTCATGAGGCAAGGGGAGAGTTTCAAGAGATTCCTTACTAGAACGCAGAGATCCAGGAAGGCCAATCAGGCAGGCATGGTAGAGAGATGGGGTCTTATTCTATAACTGCAGGGAACCTTTAAGGGTCTTAAGCCAGGGAATGGCAGGTTCTGATTTACATATTTAGAAATTCACTTTGGTAGCTGGGTTATCAACAGAGATTCTATTACTGTCCAGACACAAAATGTTTTACTGGACAAACATGGTTTTCAGAGCAAATGGGGTTGATTACTCCACATCTGATCTTCAGTAGATGTGGTGAGGACAAGTTTCCTGTCCATCACCAAGCAACACCTGATGATGGAGAAAATATCTGGGACCACCATAACACACATGCTCAGTCTGTAATTAAGCAGGCCCTACTTTCACCAAGACAGAATTGATGTGCAATTGCTAGTGAGCTTGTTCTCTCTGGCTGCAGGGATTCTGTGACTTCCTTTCTGTGTTAGTCAGCTTTTCATCACTGTGACAAAATATCTGAGAAAGTCAAAGAAGGAAAATTTGTTTTGGATTGTGGTTTCGGTCCATGATCTCTTGGCGCCATTGGTCCCTAGCCTGTGGTAGGGCAGAAGAACATTGTGGCAGGTGTTATAAATGAAATTACACACGTGGTCAGATGTGGGTGAGCTAGGCAGAAAGTTTACTTCAGCCAAAGGGTGAAAGAAAAAATGTGCACCAAGGAAAGAAATCAGAGATTTTTAATTCCAACCTGACATGATAGTGCCCTTCACTCTGATTGAAGGAGCTCATGTGCACAATCTACCTGCGGTTGGCTAAAATAAGGAGGAAGCAGGTGCAAAGAGGAAGTAGGCGGAGATCGGGAGAGAGTGGTGGGGGTCGCAGGAAAGCTGTAAACACGTTTGGTAAGGGTCACCAGAAAAGGGTACAGCGAGTCAGCAAAGGTCACCGGATGGGGAAGGGTAGGTACTGGCAGGGGTCCAATGAAAGAAGTGGGCATACACAGGGGAGGGCGTTACTATCTTTAAGGGGGAGGAGATATAACATGGAAGTAGTGTGTGTTACACATCACAATCTTTCAATTTTGACAGAAAAGACATAAATCTTACAAAGGTAGGATGTGGCAAAGCAAAGCTCATTCTCTCATGGCAGCCAGGAAAAAGAAAGGTGAGGTCCAGCAAGGGACATAAGTCCTTCCAAGGCACTCCCTGAGTGATCTACCCCCTCCCACCAGGCCACACTTCCTAAGTTTCCACCACCTCCCAGTAGCATCATCTGTGGACCAAGCCCTCCTTCCATACTTAAGCCTTTGGGGTTCATCTAGGATCCGAAGTGTAACACTTTCCCTTGATGGTTTTCAGAAAAACCTTATGTATTAAGTAAGAAGCTTAGGATTGAAAGAGAGGAATATAGATGTTAATTAGTCCTGCAACTGTTTCTTCATGAATTATTTCTAAATTATATTGCAGACAATGAAAGAAAATAAAATAAAAAATGAAGTACTTAATTTCTTGTACCATAGCACTTTAGAAAATCAGCAAAGCTGCCCAACTGCACTAGGAAAAATAACAAGAGTGATAAAGTCTTCTATGTACTATAAGCATTGGTATCGTAGGTGTGTTAATAGGTACACTTTGCAGAGGTATCCCACCCAAAGCAAATTCATGAAGCACCTGGCAATTCTTAGGGCAGTGTGTTCCTGGCTACTATTTTTTTTTTTAAGAGAGAACAACAGTGAGAGAGAGAGGGAGAGAGAGAGAGAGAATCAATTTTTATTTAGCTTTGCACATGTCTTTCATTGCTCTGACACTTATTTGTGTACTCACACATGCTGGGCAAGCACTGCAACTGCCTAGCCACCGCTCTAGCCCTCTGGCTGCTTCTGAGGTTTCAAACTAGTTTGCTTCTTCTGGGCCACAGCTGACAATCTGGACTTCATCTTTTACACCTCCCACAACATGAGGTTTGTTGCCTTTAGTGTGTTATGCTAGCTAAGCAGTAGTCACATTACCAAGCACCCTGGTAACACACACACACACTCACACACACACACATACACACACACACACACACACACACACACACAGAGGAGTATTTGTAGCCTACAATGTGAGGAGGAAAGACTTGCACTTTGACAGAAAACTCCTTGCACACAGACCCTTGGACTAACAAACATGAGTGTCTAGTGGTGAGATGTCGCTGGCACAGGCTGCTGGCCATGGTATTTGGGTGCAGTGGTCTTTTGAGCAGCCTTCCTCTAATCAGGTTGCAGAGCTGAATGGCTGTTCCCTGTGCCTGGGAGGCCAGCTGTGCTGCTCAGGGCTCTGGATAGTTTGTTTTCTCCTCTTATTTATGAGCACAGAGATGACAGGAGTGCCTCAGCTGAGGAAACTGGCCAGCAGTCAGTCAAGTGGCAAGTATAGCTTAAACACCCCAGGGTGCATTGCCCTCTTGGGATCTAGGCTGGTAGCAGCTTCCACTATTCTGTGAGCTGTACTTTTCCTGACATGATTTAGCTCAGGGAGAGTTTTCATTTTGAATGCAAATGTGTATGGGTTAAAAGCTTATTTAAGTGTCCCCAGGGCAGGCTGGATGGGAGACCAGTATTGCCTTCTTGTCACACACACTCTATTTGGAACCAGTTAAAGACCGGAAAAATTGCTTGAAGAGGCATATGGAAATTTAAGAGATAGAAAGCAATCAAGGCGACATTTTCTGAGACTCGTGTTAAGATCATGATTGGCAATAGAAATAAATATAAATCAGTCGTCGTTCTTGTTCTGACAAAATCATCAATACAATTTCCTGATTATCTGGGATGGTTTGGGGAATGAGTAATTTGGATGACTATGTTAAAAGTCATGTTTCATGTAATTTTAAATGATACGGAGTTGTTCTCACTATGAGTGGATATAGCTGGTACCTGTCATTGGAGGTATACTAAGAATACAGAAGACTCAAAAACTACTGAGCATGAATGCGTACTTCATAAATACACTGCTTCTTGGAAAGAGCGAGCTCACTGCCACTGCTGATGTGAGTGAGGAGAGATGGTACCTCCTGGCAAGAGTGCAGACACTGGCAGGGTTTTAAAGTTAGGGCCTTCCTAGCTCTGAGGAAGGAGGAATATGATCCACAAGCAGGTGAGCACTTGAGAGTTATGCATGCATGTGTGGTCGTGTGTGCATACGCACGTGCACATTTCACGGTACTGGAAAGCCTGAGTAGAGATCGAACTAAAAATCCTGCCTAGGCAAAAATGTTCTGGGAATTTGCTGGAGTCAATTATGTTGAATAATCTCCTTCCCCACATCTTTCCTTAATGATTATATATATATATATATATATATATATATATATATATATATATAGCAAGTTTATCATTAAGGAAAATTATATATATAATATTTATAATTATATAAATATATATTATATATATATATATAAATTTTTTTTGGTGCCAGGGATTGAACCCAGGGGCCTTTAACCACTGAGCCACATCCCCAGCCCTTTTTATTTTGAGAAAGGGTCTCCAACAAAGCTAAATTGCTTAGGACCTTGCTAAGTTGCTGAGGCTGGCTTTGAACTTGTGATCCTCCTGCGTCAGCATTCTAACCACTGGGATTAAAGGTGTGCGCCACCATGCCCAGCACCTATATATATATATAAGATATATATAAAATTCATATATAAGACATATATTTGATATATATTTTGTCATGAATATATGAAATATATACAAGAAATGTACACAATACATATAATATATATTTATACATATATATAAATATATATGTGTATATCTATAAATGCCCTCCCATTCTTGTGATCCACATATTGAAAATTTTCTATCTTTAACATCTTCTGATCTGTAACCTTCTCTGACCACCCAGTGCTTTAGTTCAAGCCCTTTAGATTTTTATCTAGATAATTTTAATAGCTTTCTAACTAATGTTGTTACCACCTGCAAAGCCTCTCTCCACCTTGCCTGACTACTGTCTGAGTGATTATTCTAAAATCCTTTTTAAAATCCTGTTGAATCACTTTTAGCTTAAAAATCATTAAATGGTTCCTAATAGCATTATCTAATATCTAATAACTAACAATAATCTCCTTTATGTGGCACATGCCCTATGTGATGCATTTTTCACATGGAGTATACCATGAATCCTTGCCATTTCTTTATTTTAGGTGCTAGGAATAATTTGGATTATATAATATAAGGAGTGATTTGTAAGATTGAGAACCCCAAGAAATAAAAACCAATCAAATGGTGTTCTAGGACTTTTTGGCTTCAATCTAAAACACTATTCAACAATATTAAGATATTATCTATGAAATAGGCTGAGGCTTATATCACTGATCCCAAATCTGAGAGCACCTTTGGGATAAATTTCCAAGAGAAATTTCTCAAATTGTTTAAATAGATTTACAAATCAGAAAAATATGGCCAGATTACATAGAGGTTGTATAATTTATGTCTAGACCAGCCATGTCCCTATCTGCTTGTACACATAAGCTTCTTGATTTTTGCCAATATAATAAATTAAAATCAACATTACCTTAAAGCATTAATTAGCACATCCTGTTACTAAAGGGAGGTTATTAAAAAGGGGAAACTGACAATGGTCTCCTAGAACAGCTGGGAGATAGGTGTTGTTATTCCTTCCTTTATAGGGAAGAAACTAGGTCAAAACACTTGCAAGTTTATTATTCAGCCTCATATCATTAAAGAATTTTCTCAGTGAAGTTTCAGTGTCTATGGTTGTATTCCCAGTCACTACATCACTCCTGTGCTCCCAAATGCAGAGTTGTCCTTACTTCCACATCTTGGCAAATGCCATCCTGACCTTCTGGAATATGAATATCTTTCTTTGATC
Source organism: Aplodontia rufa (assembly GCA_004027875.1). Classification (NCBI taxonomy): domain Eukaryota; kingdom Metazoa; phylum Chordata; class Mammalia; order Rodentia; family Aplodontiidae; genus Aplodontia; species Aplodontia rufa. The sequence continues at coordinate 68,148 of PVKS010006214.1, forward strand.
AGTGAATTTGCCCTTAGGTGCTTTAAATCCTTATCTCAGCTTCTCCTCCTCCGGAAAGCCTTTTCTTCCCCTGTTACCAGGGTGGGTGCCCTCTTTGGACCTCTAGCTGCCGACCTCTGGTCAAGTGTCACTGTGACATTCTTGATGGCAAGACTGCCTCTTAGGTCACTTTGTTTCCCATGTACCTGGCCCAAGCTCTGGCACAAAGCACATGAATGAATGATTGCACGCAACAAAGTCAATCAAACTCCAAAGAATGAAAAGACACAGTTTGCACATCACTTTTTTCTCTCAAGAAGAGCCTGTGCCACTTTATTACTAAGAGAATTCTATTCTGAAAGGCTGTATGCTTCCCAGAAGCTGCTGCTACTTATGGTATTTTGGCTTATTCTTTATTTGAATGGGAGACAAAGCAAAGGTCTGATATTTAAGGAATTGTCAATTGTGCTAGGGGCTCGTGGAGTCCTCTGTGGGTCCCTGAAAGCACCTGTGGAGTTCACAGGCTCCACTACATCAGATTCCCCTGAGCCTCGTGTTCACCTCCTCTGCAACCAAAGCAAGTTGTCATCTATAGTGGATCTTGGTTTCCTATGTGAGCTTGTTCAATAGAAAGAGTTTGTTACTTTGAAATATTCTAGATTTTTGAGAAGAAAGTCTAGTTCTGTAAAGGAGCAGATTAGGGTTCCAGACTTGCTTCTGCCTTGGCTAACATGTGGCTTCTGCTAGCCACTCACTCTTCTGAGGCCCAATGTCTTCTTAGTCTATAAAATAAACCCTTTAGGTGGGTGAGGCCAAAGTTCCTTGTAGCTGTACAATAATGCCTTGTTCATATCTATATATTGCATCTAAAAATCAAAAACTCTCATTTGGAACACTATAGTCTAAACTTTAATTTTATCCACCACTTTGATAATAAAGTCCTATACTCTAAAAGTCACCCTTAGTTCCTACTGTCTAATATATTGATGTTAGAAATATCAATGTGCTGTAAGAAATCAAACATGGGCTCAGAAGTGAGTGGGCAAAGCAAACTTTACCTCTGTCAGACAGGCTTGCTACAGAACCAAGGTAGCAAGTGCACCTGGGGAGGCAGACCACCTTTTAAATCCCTAATACGGCGTCGTCCTTTGCCCTGATTGGAGGAGTTCAGGGGTATGATCTACAATGATTAGCTAATTTTAAAATTGGAGCAGGCAAAGGAAAGGGCTATAATTAAAACGGCTACAACAAGATCCAATTAAGGCTGAATGACGTATTCTGAAAATGGACCACTGGACTTGCTATTTCTCACATTAAGAACAATTTACTTGTCCTCGTGTTCAAAATCTCAACTGGGGAGTTGCTGTGCCATCCAGCACTTCCATTTCATTAGTTCACTTGTCCTTCTGCTGGTGGCCTTGGACATTCACACTCACTCACATCCCTTTTCCCTCTCACTCTCTTAGACCTGGAGCTCTTCTTTTTTTTTTTTTTTTTAAGAGATAAGGACAGAGAGAGAGAGAGAGAGAGAGAGAGAATCAATTTTTATCGAGTTTTCCACATGGCTTTTGTTGCTCCAACACTTGGTTGTGTACATGGGTGCTGGGGCTTGAATCCGTGTACTCGTGCTTGCCAGGCAAATGCCCTAACCACCGAGCCACCGCTCCAGCCCGAGCTCTTTACTTTTTACTTTGTTTGCTTTTATTTTAAAACACTCTATAAATTAGGCATGGTCCATGAAATCAACTCTATCCAAGAAATAAGGGACAGTATTTATTACTTCATTTTTGTTTTGTTCATAAGCCAAAAAAAAATCATGATAAACGTTGTTAATATATTTGCACATATATATTACATTTATACATACATATATATATTACATTTATTTATATATATATATATACATATATATATATATAGCATTTATGTTTTATGGAAAAACCTATTTATTATGTAGCTATTATTGATTACAGACTATACACTCCTTTAGGGAAAAACATATTTATTTTAACTGCTGCATAAAGCTTACCGGAAACCACCTATGTGAATATGTGCATTTACAAGCTTTCTGTGTCTATCAGACTCAAATTTAAATTACAAGGACTTGGAGATTTCTGGTATGGCATGGGAAATGCTTTGAAAGTACAATGTAATTTACAAATTATTTGCAGATTTTAACTTCTTAGTACTTTTCTGTTGTGCCACTTTTCCTGTAAGGGAAGAACCCCTGTAATTTTGTGAATATCGGTGTGTAGTGTCAAAAGAAGTCCGCCTCTGAATGGTAATAATATCCTGATAAATGAGAGGCATTTTGTGGAGCAGAAGGAAATACCTCCACTTCTGTCACTTCCTTTGTTCTTTTCTCATTGTCAAAAGCTTCCAAGATTAAAAAAATATCTATCATAAGGAAAGGAAGCTTTTCCACACCTCTCCCCCACATCCTGATCTTTTGCTATAGCTTTAACAACATTGGCCTAAGTTCTGAAGCAGACCTCAGTGGGCAAGTTCTCACTGCAACCCTTTCTCTTAATGAGTCAAGGTGCCCCCCAAGAGGCTGCCAGCTTCCCCTCCAGGGGCCCAAGGGCTTCCTCAGAGGCCAGAGCAGGGCTTTATCTGTCCCCAGCTTCCACCTAATGAGCTGATTCTTCCCTTTATCTGGGACACCTCAAAGGCCTCACCCCCTCTGCTCTCCCTGAGCCACCATGGGGAGTGGTTTTCCGGCTACCCATTTTTTTCCCTTGAGGGTGGTACTTCTACCTCCTGAGGGGCCAAATTACTCTCTGAGCTGCAGTGTCCTGTCAGTTTATCAGACTCTTAGCAGCAGCTGAGTCCTTAGACACAGGTGTACAGTGGCTTCTTATGAAACAGGAGTCCCTCCTCTCATCTTACCACCTCCTAGTAGATAAAGTTCCAGGCTGTAGAATTCCAGCAGCTCCTCAGGTGTGAGTGGTGTAGACAGTCGCGTCCAGCAATGCAGTCACAAGAGACTTGTTCAGTGCAAATCACTCTCTTAATCATTTCAAAAAGTCTATTTTTATCTTGAGAGTTTGAGCCCAACACAAAATGACCTAGTCAACTAAATAAATGCCCTAAGCTCTGTATACTTACCCGAGTCACTCTTCTAACACCATCACATCTGATCATCAAGAGATGGAATGAGCCCTAAGGACCTTTTGTCTCAGCAACCTTAATGCAGAATGGAGAAATAGGAGGGAGAACATCAATAACCCTGCCTCCCACTCCCACCACCATCCTTCACTCTCCTAAGGTGAGGGAGCCCTGTGATTTTATGGCTTAATTTATCCTCCAAGTTTCTATTCATGAGTAAAGTATAAAAGGCAACAATATTTCACACACACAAACACACTCTAAATCACAGTATTAACACAGTCAGACTCTTAATGTCATCATGATAGTCTGCAGTTCTGATTGCAAAGATAATGTGAAGTGTGTGTGTGTGAGAAAGAGAGGGAGAGAGTCAGACACCAATGTATACACGCACACTATACATGCACAATCGGAGACCTGTGTCAGCAATTTGCAGTTCTTCAGACATTTAGAAAGTCTAGAAGATACAAAGACAGATGTATTAATGGGAAATAATTTGGAGTTTTACACTGTAACTTACTTGAAATATCTTTGCATAGAGACAAAAAAAGATGGATAGAAGGATCAAATTACCTCTTAAAAATTCTTACTTGTCATGGATGGAAGATTGACATATGTCTCAAACTTGAGTTACAGCTTTATTGTATCTTATTTGTTTTCCTTTTTTTTGGTGGCCCTCAAGGATTCTAGTCTGCTCCCTTTGAGGTACCCTGAGAGGCCTGGACAGTATAGGTAGAGAATCAGCTGCAGGGTGTGGGGCAGTTTCCTTCTCCTTCAGGCCTGTCATGCTTTAATTTGCTAAAATGCTGATCAAGGCAAAATCCAGGGGAATTTTCTGAAAGTCTGATGCAGAACCAGACTAAGTTTGTCTCTGGACCTTGCAGTTACACAAGTTGGAACAGCGCTTATTTTCTCTCTGTTTCTTGTACAAAAACCAACCCTATTAGATGTTGTTTGGTGCATGCCACAGGTCATTTAAAGGTACAGCTCTTTTAACTGGCTTTCGAGTGGTAGACTTTTAAGGTTGATTTTACATTCTAGACAGTGATTTAGCCCCAAAGGTTCTTCTTTACTGATATTTGGTTATGACTTTAAGATATTAATTTTATACAAAGACTTGTATTTGAAATCTTAATTTGGTCTTCCATAACCATCCTACTCATAACAGCAAAACTCCATTCCTTAACTTATGTTCCATAAAGTTACCACATACATTCCTTTAGTGAATTCCAAGCCACTGTTCCTATGGCAAGTACTTGGTTAGGTTCCTAGAAGCCTCGGGTCACAACTTTTTCGTCAACTGATTAATACATACCCTTGTTTTCTGTGGTTTCCGTTTAAAGACACTTTCCTGAAAATAGATTGCTGATTCGTTAACTCTTAACTCCACCACCAGCACTCTAAGTCCTGTCTCAGTGCAGCTTTTCTCAGGCAGATATTTTCTCTATAAGGCACAATACAGCCTTCTTGTGCTTAGAAACACTAGACAGCTCTTCAGCACTGTGTTTGTGGGCCAGGGAAATAACCAACAGAAACCACGGCTCTGAAAACATGGCACTAAAGAGACCACAAAAGGTCACTTGTTTTCAACATGAGAGTTTATTAAAGGAGGCAGCTCAGCTGAACAGGGGCATGCACTCGAAAGGTCCATGAAAGAACAATGAGTTTTGGTTTAGGAATTAACAACTAATTTTAGTAAGTAGGAGTATTTGCAGATGATGGAATCCACAATTAATAATGATAGACTGTAATTTGTAATTTAGACTGAAGGACCAAACAATGCAGGCTCTGAGAAAATAAACAATTTCTACACCATAGATTGCCACGATCTGGCAAATCTTTTGTCTCCCAGAAAACCCTAAGGGGCAAAGGCTTCCTCAAAAAGCTCTGGGTTAATAAAGTTTACCGGATAGATCATGTAACAGTGTATCTGAAACTACCATCTTTTGTGAATGTTTTTGATTTAAACAGGTACTTGTAACGCTGGGCGTTTAACTTTTAGAATTACTTGTGTCCTAATTAATTGCCTAAAGTTTACATTTTATTATATTTTTAATTTGCCCATTGTTATCTTAAGCCCCGCTTTTCCTTCCTACTTAAGATAATCAATAATCACCCTGTCCTTTATGGGTCTTTAGGGGAGAACCTTTCCCAGCTCAGCAAGACATGTCACCTGATCCAAGTGGCCAACTTCATTCTTCTCAGGGACTTGTGGGGGACAGGTTGGGGGAAGGGCTTAAGAAGAATACCTAGGAGACTGGCGGGTGGGAATATGGGGGAATCATCTCAGTAGGAGATCTCTGACCTCCAGGAGATATCCATTTAAGTCAAGGGGTCTTCTGGGGAAAACAGAAACATGGGGAACCCAAGCGGGGCATCCATGGCATGGCATTAGCCTTGGATAACTATGTATATATACATTTGTTCTTGATTGTTTGATAATGTTTCCCCCTCAATTGTAACTCCATATTCATCTAATATAAAAAATGTCTATTGACAAATTTATGATAAATAACTGCTACAATTTATTTAATTTTAAATAGAAACATAAAATCCAGTCAGTCTCATTTAAATTCTTCTCTCATTAGTATATTCGATATGCAAAAAAAAATCAGTTTACTGAAAAGAGATGATAAGCTAGAAGTTATACCCATTAATTCTAGAAATGTGTAGGGTTCTTCTCTCTGAATGAGGTTCTAGAAAAAGTGGAGAAAATAGAGAAGAAAATTAGGTATCTATTGAAGTTTCTTTAAGAAGAGTGGCTTATCCCGGTACAGTGGTACACATTTGTATGCAGTGACTTGGGAGGCTGAGATGGGAGGATTGCAAGTTTGAGGCCAGTCTTAACAATTTAGTGAGACTCTGTCTCAAAATTAAAAATGAAAAAGGGCTAGGAATGTCACTAAGTGATTCAGTGACTCAGTGGTTAAATGCCCCTGGATTCAACCCCTGCTACCCAAAAAAAAAAAAAAAAAGTGGCTTATTTTTCTCCAAAAATGGAATTATTTCATTATACTTTTCCCCCATATTCTGGAAGTTGTATGACTTATGGAAACTTTTACAAAAACTTTGGACATATTTGTGATAATTCTTTTTAGATTTTTAACCTCTGTTAGTTTGTCTGCATAACTAGAAATAAATAAACATCACTTTCTTGATAGCACCAGTGTTTCTAACTTGTCTATGGTTTCTTGTCTCTAATGCATCTAATGCAATTCTGTTTAAAATTCTAGATCTTGCATCACCTGGTCAACTTCTCAAATATGTGCATTCATCCAGATCACCTGATAGTCTTGATAAAATACAAAATACTTTTCCCAACCCCAGAACTACTGACTCTGTGATGCAATAAGTCTTGAGGGACTTGAGGATTTACATGTTTCTAAGCTGGCCTGGGGACCACACTTTCAGAACTACTCACCCTAACACAACCAGTGACAGAGATTTTTAATGTGGTAGCTCCCACATTTCAAACGTGCAATAGATGCTGGCCATGTGTCACCTTCCTATCATTCAATGAACTGCCATTTTCATGCCTCTCATTGAGTTGCTTTTATGTTGTAAATATTCTATTTTATCCACCCATTGCCTTCTCTGATCCTTGTTAATTCAGATAAAATCCTAACCTTTTTTTAAAAACTGACTCTTCCTTACCTGAATACATTTTAATCCATGCCATTTATTTATTTTAGTTATATACTGGCATAAAAATATATACTCATAAATTGGTTGCTGTGATAAAATTGTCTTTCATTTAGATGAGGAGGACAGAGGCCATGTCTTGCATATCTGGTCTACCCATTACAGTGAGAAAACAACTGAGGAATGGGAAGATGGATTATTTGCTTTTAAGGTACAAAGGTATTTTGAAGATGCATCTATTTTAAAGGTTGCAGAGGAACTTTCAATTCCCCCTATACACACACATTCACTGTCACTTACATATATGGAATCACAAGCAATTACTCCTTGGATCAAGCAGTTGTTCTTCAGTAAGTCCATAACTCTATTGAGTTTAGATGGTTGACTTGTAGTTAATTTTGTACAAAATAAAATTGCTTCAATATCATTAGATTTTTTCAAATGCTTTTCTAGAAAATGACTTTGATTTAACAGAATTTATGAATTAATTCATTTAGTAAGCATTTATTGACTGCCTATGTGTGCATTATACTAAGTATTTTAGAGGATAAAAGAAAATATTAAGAGTTGGGGATATAGTATAGTGATAGAGCACTTGCCTAGCATGCGCAAGGCCTTGGGTTCCATCTCTAGTAACAAAAGAGAGAGAAGAGAGAGAGAGATGTGTTAGATATGGGTTCTACTTTCAATTTGTTTAGGCGTAGTAGGAAATACATATCCATAGAGAACCGCATTTTAAGTTAGGTATCATAAGACAGACTAGATGAAATGCATGCTGAGAAAGAATAGGACCATCCATTGGGCCCTGGGGAGACCTGTGGCAGAAGCTGTGCTCAGGTTGGGTCAGCCAGCATGCACACAGGCATATGGAGTGGGGGAGGTGAACTGTGCTCATTCACTCTTCACATGCGTTGAGTTCTAAAGAGAGGGATCTCGGCAGAGATCAAAGTAGAGGGATGTGGATGTGGAACCTCCCTGGTTCAGTATGATTGGTGCTCACAGGGTGATTGGAAGAAGGCTGGAAGAACTGGTGGTGTTAACGTCAAGCCAAGGAAGATGGGGTTCACTCTGTACCTCATGGAGAGAAAAGAGAGATGAGTAGATCTGTGCTTTCCTAAGATTGGCCTAGCAATACAGTATACATTGAATTTTCTATAAACCTGCTTTGGGTCTCACATCTGTGATATTAATGAATTGGTCTCTGTATGGGTGTTTTCCCCTCTTGGACTCAGAGACTTGTAGGAACATTTTAGATAATGTTGTTTTCCTCAGTAAGAGAGGGCCCTAGGATCTATGGCCACCTTAGTGAAAAGAACTCTCCAGAGTGTTATAAAGTAGATTAAACAGGTAAATCTTCTGCAATACAGACTATGATTCATTTATATGTATACTTTGTTCTTTATTTTGCAGTGCTGAGGACCCAAACCTAGGGCATTGTGCATATTTAGCAATGCTCTAGTACTGAGCAATATCCCTAGCTCTGCTGGCTTTTTCTTTCCTTTTTGTAATAGAGGTACACTTTATGACTCAATGGGTAGGCCATTGGCTTTCAACAAGTTGTAAAAAAAAGAGGGCCTCACTTTGCAGAAATCATGGCTTTCCAGCAACTTTGTTGATTATTATCAAGTCCAAGTTTCTCCAGATTGCATATTGGAGTTGAAGGTGCTCCTTGGAGAAGTCATGAGCATGCTGACATCCTACCTGGAACCTAAGCCTCTTCTATAGGACAGGCGCCCCATGAATACGTATTTAGGTATCATTTTACAAAGTTATTTACGCACATCTAGAAAGCTACTGCTTTGAATTATGTACGGTCAATTTATATATTCTAAGTAGGGAAAATATGTACTGCCACCATCATTTTCCTTTTGCTTTATTTTATCCCTACATTACTGAACACTTCAGTGTTTATCAATGTACTACTAGGTTAATAAACTCAAGTTAGTACTCTATTTTCTTTAATTGGTAGGAATTTGGGGAAGTTAGATAATTCAAATTATAGAAAAGAATGTTTATTAAATCCACCCATACACACTGGACAAATTGGAAAGTCAGCCATGTGTTCTGTAAACCTAATACATTCCATCGCTCTACGGCTCTAGACTGTGAACATGTGGAATGTCATCTTCCTCTTACACATCACAGAACTGGTTGGAGCTGCTCTATGTCGGAGCTTTTAGATTTGCCTGCCCCTTTTCCCTACCTCCCTTAGTTCTGCCCTTCTCTGCAGATGGTTTAGCACTTCCTTTTTCCAAAGGCATCAGTTAGGATGTACGTGCAAAAGCAGAACAATTGTGCCCTCACCTGGCCAGAGAAGTGATTGCAGTTTGAGATTCCCAGAGCTTCAGCACAGCAAAGGGGAGACTGAAGAATCTATTTTGAGATATACAGATATGCTTTCTTGTGAAGTCTAAAGTTTAGCAATTTCCCAAGACACACTCATTACTGGAGGTACTATTACCTCTTCCATGATATTTCTGGAATTATCAAGTAAGAGAAGAATACATGCTGAGGTCGTCAAGGAATTGTACTTAGCACTGGCATTTTCCAGACCGCTAGCTAAATGGAGTCAACAAAGGTTTAAGTTGTTAATAGGTGCATCGCAGGTCTGTGATGAAAATCCCTACAAAGGATAAATGAATGACACATAACTATTTTTTATTTGTCTCCTTAATTCATCTGCCTGCTTTTTAGGAGGAAATCAGCATTAAATTGATTTAGCACTTTCTGAATCCAAAGATGAATCCAACGAGAAGAAAGGAAATAATTTCAAACAGTCCAGGAAGGATACTGAGTACGCTGAAAGCAGATAGGAAGGGTGAGGGTCTCCTTGCAGCTTCAGGGTCCCAAAGAGGCCAGTCAATTCCTTCCATTGAAGAAAGCAGACCACTTTTTTCCAAGAGGACTCAGAAACTGCAATAACAACAACAGAAACCAGATCTCTGCCAGTGTCACCAGACTTCTTTCAGAGGGAACCACAGGCATATTCTTGATGGGCTAACTGGGTGTAACTGGGCTATCAATACGTGCAACCTGACATTGAGAGTCCTAGTTACCAGTGTGGTAACATGCCTATAATGCCAGCAATTCAGGAGGTTGAGGCAGGAAGCCTCAAACTGTCTCAAACTGTTTTTAAAAAGGTGGTAATGTGGAGATGTAGCTCACTGATAAAGCACACCTGGGCTCAATCTCCAATATTTAAAAAAAAAAAAAAAAAAGGAAAATCTGGTGACCAAGAGTAAAAATGTGATGGTGGATATGATGTGGTTGGTCCTGAGGTTTTGGTAATAAGCATATTATCAGACATCTCTGAAGAGTTATTATAAGACATTGACTTCATTCCTGAGCTCTAGACTTGAACTTGGTCATATTTTTTAGCCTTCTGTTACCTGAAATTTAGCACTTTGAAGATAAATATTAAATGAACAAAATAGCAAGTTAGCTTTATCATCCACACAGTGAATGTACTTCCCCTTCTGACTTGTCTTTCTCACTTTTGGGTTCACTTTTTTACTACTTTTGATTTCTTGCATACTATTCCAAACAGATCTCCAAACTACTCTGACTCCTCTCTGATTTGCTCCCTTTGTCCTTCTTCCACTTACAACACCCCTACCTAGTTCTGTTGAGTCATGGCTGAGTAATGCAACAGTGTGGTGACCTGGTTTCGTGCTTGTGGTCTCTCCTTCTGGTCAGCCATGATCACCTGATGTTCAGTGAGTAGTGAATGAAGGTCCGCATTCTTCGTCTGCCCTTCATTGTACTCTATGTCTGGCACTGGTCATGATTACTAAAGCTCCTACTCTGTGATCCCACAGATTAAATGAGTTTGTTCTTCATCCCTAGTCTGTGCCAGCCAAATTTTGTGCATTTTCTGTGCTGTTCTTGGTATAAGAAAGACCCTCTTCTTCCCTTTCAGCGTGGAAACTACATACATCTTTCAAGGATAAGCTTACACCCAACTTCTTTAGTGCTAACTTCTCTGATTACCATGCCAAGAAAAAAATCTCATTCACCACTCATCCAATGTTCTGTACACATAACAGTAATATTTACCATTCTGTGTAAAAGGTGCTTTCTATCCTTAACAACTTCTCTCAGTTTTTTAACTGGAGTGTATGCTGCTTGAGAACAGTGAGAGTAACTCATTCATCCCTATATTGGATCAACTAAACTATTAGCAATCTGTACACCTGGAAAAACTTCAATTAGAAGTTTGAAAATATGTTTTAGGAAAATGCACTTGAAAAAGCAAATACCCATATTTATTCTTTATGGAAATCAAGACTTTTAATGAAATACTTTGCTTAAAGAAAAATATACTAGAATATTACATAGAAATGGGTTTTAAAGATTGTTATAATGCAATTCTCCAGGGTGATTGCTTTAGTGAACAGGTTTAAATCAAATGTAATTAACATATTGATCACTCATATGTAAATACTTTAAAACATAATGGTAGAAATTTTTCCTTGCATTCTGAAACTTACTGAGAGCAACAGAGCAGGATCAATAAATCCTTTTTCATAAACAGTCTGTCTAGCCCATATGCAAACATTCATTTTGCAAAATTGAAGAACAAATTAATGAAATTCTTCTGCATTACTTATCCCAGATGAACTGTGGTTGGCTTTATAAGTTTGAATAGAATGATGGTGATACACTTCATTCAATAAATGTTCTCTGAGGAGCAAATACGTGTCTGGCATGGGGGAAACAGAGGCTGGCAAGACAGACAAGGTCCTTGTCCTCATTTTCAAGCTTTATGGTAGGAATATGTTTTCCCTAGTCCATTTTCTGTCAAAAATGTCATTTTAGGAACCTGAATAATTGTGTTAAGAAAAGAATTGAGGAACATAAGCTACTAAACAATATTTCCTGGCTTACTACCTTCTAACCGATGATGGAAAACAATGCAATGACAATTTATTTTTTTCCACACAGCAGGAAAAAGTAATTGAAAAGAAAGCTCATCATAGTGACACCAGCAGGGTTACCGGGTACCTTCCGACTGAGTGATTGAGTGTATGCATAGTCACCTTTCCTTTTCCTCTTTCCTCTTTCCATGGAATAACACACCAGCAATGTAGTTTCTGGTAGGTGGAGAGACTAAGCTGAGAGTTTTCTAAAAGTTGAT
>PVKS010006215.1:0-79881 GCA_004027875.1 Aplodontia rufa
TTTTCATGAGCATACCTATTTCCTCTGCTGTGACACTCTAAAAATTTTTACTTATTGATAAAAGTGAATATTTTCAATTTCTTGACTTGTTTAAACTGAAGATTTAATTTCTTCACCAGCCTTAGATGCTCTGTATTAGATTATCTAGTTCTGAACATAATAATCTCAACTAACATAATGAAAGTTTAATGTGAAAGGATTACTGCATTCCATCCTAACTGCAGCTGAAATTTCCATTGCTCTGTGCAGGACTTAGTTTATCCTGCCATCTTTGGCAGTTCACTTTTCATATATATTAAGTACCTGGACTGGGAACAGTAGAAAGATTTTCCCATGTTACTCGTTTTAAAAGATAATTGGTTGGATATATATTTTCCAAAATCATCCTAATGGATTGTTTATTATATTTCCTAATTATAGTGCCGCTTTTGATACAGTTCTTGGGATAAATGTTGCAGTCAAGAAACTAAGCCGTCCTTTTCAGAATCAAACTCATGCAAAGAGAGCTTACCGTGAACTCGTCCTCTTAAAATGTGTCAATCATAAAAATGTAAGTTATATATATGTTTCCTCTGTGTATATGCTTTGATGTTGCATATCTCTTTTGGAGATTTATTGAGTTCAGATTTAGGATAAATGATAAAAAACTATTAAATGATTATATTTTATTGATAAAATTCTTAATTATCACTGGGAAAATTAAAGTTAGAAGAAAGAGGGTTCATGATCCATAGGAATTTAGGTTACTCAACTAAAAAATGCCAATTAATTGTGTGAGCTGTTGATTTTCACAATTTCTATTTCTATAAAATAGTAACAGATAATGACCTAACAAATAAACAATTAAATATTTTTAGAAAGATTATTTCTGAAAGATGTTATATAAGTAGCTTTTTACTTTGTATACAGAGATCTCTGTTTTAAGTACATGTTATTAGATGTTGTTACATTCAGAATACCTGTACTTAGCATCTCCACAGAAATCAAAGTATTAAGTTTTGAGAAGAAATATATCTCTAGAAAGTGAGGTTTTCCTCAAGCACACTATATGTCCAACTTGTGGTCTCCGAGTATAATTTTGATAACCTAGCCATGTGGTGTAATCATAAAATGGGAAATCTGGAACAGGTTTTAGAAATCTAGTAATGAGGACCAGCCACCCCTCCCCCTTTTTTTTTTTTGAAAAGAGGGAATAGTTAAGATTACAATAAAGTTTATATGGTTCCCTTTGTTTTAACATTTGTGCTAGCTCTTTCTGGTGTAGGAACATTAAATACAAAACTGAGATAGGTTCATTCTTTTGAGTCAGTAGTTTGAACTGGTCTTAATTCTTCAATACATTTTCTATTTTACTTAAAAAATTTTAGATTATAAAATGTATGATTTTATATATTTTTAATTCAAACAATATAAGAACAAAAATTCCTGAGCTCCTCTACCCATAGATCACTAGCATTAACATTTCTTTTTAAAGAGAGAAGGACAGCAAGAGAGAGAGAGAATATCAATTTTTTATTTTAGTTTTTCATGTGGCTTTTTTGCTCTAAGACATTGTTATGTATGTGGTCCTGGGGTTTGAACTCTCATATTTGCACATGCCAGGTAAGTGCAGTAACCGCTGAGCCACCTACTCTAGCTCATAACATTAACTTTTCTTTTTTTTAAAAGAGGGACAGTGAGAGAGAAAGAGAGAATCAGTTTTATTTAGTTTTTCATGTTTTGTTGCTGCACACTTCAGTATGTGGTGCTGGGGTTTGAACCCGCATACTCACATACATCAGGCAAGCACCATAAACACTGAGCAACCGCTCCAGCCCCTAGCATTAACATTTTGATGAGCATTCTTATCCATTGGTGTGCACATATATATATAAACAAGATTATGTTTTCTTCTTCCTGGTTTATCCCCTGGTGGAACATCAGTAGACCTCATGTACTTTAATGAACATAGATATAAACTGTTTTTTAAATTGGTTGCATAATACTAATACACAATAATTTATTTAACAAATCACATGTTGTTGGATAGATTATTTTTAGTTTTTTGCAGCTATGAGCAGTGCTACAATGAACACTCTTATACATGACTCTTTGCACACTTATCCAGGTGAATTTCTTGGCCAAGATTGCTGACGAAAGAATATTCACACTTCTGGTTTTAATGTATGCTGACAAACTGATGTTGGGGAAGGCTGTCAATTTTACACTTTCATTAAAATATCTGAGAATGTCTTTTGCTTCAAAACTCTTGCATTACATATTGTTGTTGTTTTTAAAGAGAGAGAGAGAGGGACAGAGAGAAAAATAATCAGTTTTATTTAGCTTTTCGTGTGACTTTCGTTGCTCCAACACTTAGTTGTGTGCGTGGTGCTGGGGTACAAACTCGCATCCTTGCACATGCCAGTCGAATGCTGTAACTGCTGAGCCATGGCTCCATCCTTGTTGGGGGTTTTTGTTTGTTTTTTTCTTTTTGCCAGTTTGATAACAAATACTATCAGTTGAATTTCTTTGCATATGTAGTCAGTTTTTATTTTATTGAGAATTTATTTTTCATGGTCTTTGTCCATTTTTTTACTTGTACCACTTATCTTTGATGCATTTATAGGTTTTTGTATATTTCATTTAACATTATGTTTTTGCCATATGTTTTGTTTTAAGGTAATCAGGTATCCTAGGTTTCCTGCCATGTTTAGAAAAGATTTTTCTACACCAATATTAAATGTTTATCCATATTTTAATGTTTTATAGTTTTATGTTCTAGATTTAAATCTTCATTCCATTTTGAGTTTATTTTGCTATGAAGATTGAAGTATGGATACAATTTTATTTTTTCTATGATTGGCCACAGTCCTATAATTCATCTTTCCCTTGGTCATTTGAAATGATTAAGGATGTGTGTTTGATGTGCAGAGCAGTGAGACATTGTTTACAACTATGAAGGCCAAGGAAGAGGTCTGCAGTGCCATCAGCTCTTCAGCCCTCTTTAACTAAACACATACTGTTAGGTGACATTTCATCTCTATCACAACAAAAACTACAAACTTAACCTTAATATTTCAAAACTTTTAAAAATTTTATACATAGTATAGTATTTAAGTTTTCAGAGTTAACATATTTCTTTAATTAGTGTTTTCCTATCCATAATTTTAACTCTTTTTTGCTTTTAAGGCCAAAAAGACATTGTGTGTTTAAATTCTATAATAGTTTAAGTTATAAGAGGTATGTAAAAGTGATTTGATTAAAAGTTTATCTTCAATTGATGTTTAACTTTTTTCAAATGTCATATATTAGAATATTTTGGTAATAATAATCATCTGGGGGCTCAGCGGTTACAGTGCTTGCCCAGCATGGACAAGCACATGGGTTCTAACCCCAGCACCCACGTACACGGATAAGTGTCAGAGCAATGAAAGCCATGTGAAAAACTCAATAAAAATTGCTTCTTTCTCTCTCTCTCTCACTGTCCTTCTCTCTTTAAAAAAATAATGATCTGAGTTCTGTGATTTTTTTTCCAGTTTTAACTTCAGCTTAAGTTTTATAATCAAGTAGAGTCATTTGATATATTGAGGAATAATTAATTCTCTCTTTTCAGATAATTAGTTTATTAAATGTGTTTACACCACAAAAAACTTTAGAAGAATTTCAAGATGTGTAAGTATCATTTTTATTCAGTAATATACTATAAAAAACACTGAAAATTTGAAAAATATCTGCTTTTCATGGCTAGAAAATGTAGGTGGCCAGACATTTTTAATGATATCATACATACTTTTGTCTATGGATGACAAATAAGAAGAAAATGGATAAAAATATTCAGTTTTTTGTGTCCAGAGAGTTATCATCTCTGTAGCAGATAAAACATAACTGAAAAGAATTCCTCTGAGCATAAAAAGACCATTAATGTCACTACCTTTACAGTTGTACTGAACTGTAAAATGTTTTCCAGGCCCTGATAGCCTAAATTGCAGGGTTCAGGTGTTTACAGGTATTACTTGAAATTATAAATCAGTAAGTATCATGTGTTTCCAGACTCTTAAATAGAATCGAGTTACTGACTAACAGTGAAATGGAATACTAATTTACATATTGAGACAATTTCATCCTAAATTTATTGATGTATTCAGTCACTTCAATTCAGTTGCTCATCATGTGTTACATACTCTTTTGGATTTGGTATACATTAGCTTGCAAAGGTTTTTTGTTGTTGTTGTGGTTGGTTGAATTTAATAATAGACTATTTAAAAATAGACTTTATTTTTTACAATAGTTTAGATTCATAGCAAAACTGAGCAGAAAGAGCAGAGTCCTCATATATCCTCTCCTCACTTACAGAGCTTCCCTATTATTAGCTTTCCCCTTCAGAATAGTGCATTTGTTAAAGATTGATGAACTTACAGCAATATGGTCTATACATTGGTAAGTATGAACAAATAGAAAAAAAATTAATAAGTGGAAGAATTTGAGATTCTTTTGCCATGATATAAAAATTATTTTGTTTTGAACTTGAAAGTCATTGGATAAGTTAGTTGTTTTATGTCCTTTGGAAAATTTTTACAAAGTTCTATTGTACATTTGATTCTTTTTAAGGTACTTAGGTATATTTAGAGAAAACAAGTTATATTTTTTACTTTAGGCAAGGAGATGATTGGTTATTACCGTTTCATGAAAATTCTGGTTTAATAAACATAAAGTAATATTAGGTAATTTTCACATATATAACTGATTTTTTTTATCCTCAGGTATTTGGTTATGGAACTAATGGATGCTAATTTATGTCAGGTTATTCATATGGAGCTGGATCATGAAAGAATGTCCTACCTTCTTTACCAAATGCTTTGTGGTATTAAACATCTACATTCAGCTGGTATAATTCACAGAGTAAGTAGTGAATATCATAATAATTTTATTTTTAAAATAATCACTATTTGTTGTCACAGTCTTCTAGGTTCAACAGAACTAAATATTTTTAAAAGACTCAACAGTGTTGAAAATCCAAACATACTATGGAATTGTATTGTGTTTCAAAAATATTGTTCAGATCTAAAAACCTTTGTGGAGCATCTGGTGTGCCCAGGCCCTGTGTGAGCCACTGTGGCTCAGGGATGAGGAAGCCGTTGAGATGTAGTTCCTACAGCTCATTCTGGTACTACAAAAGAATCTTGTTTGTTTTTTATTTTTTTAACTTAGAAAATTTCAAAAGCAGGACAAAGAACTCCCAAATACCAGCGTCCCAAATTCTCCCAGTGTTATTATTTTTTTCCATATTTGAAATCTCCTTTTTATTGAGCAAGGAATTTAGGCTTGGGATGAGGAAAAATTAGAAGCCATTTTATGATGGTATGATGGTATTGGCTGTACTGTCAGGAAATAATTTTTTTTTTAAGAGAAAGGGACAGAGAGAGGGAGAGAAAGAGAATCAGTTTTATTTAGTTTTTCATGTGGCTTTCGTTGCTTCGATACTTTGTTGTGTATGTGGTGCTGGGGTTTAAACCCACATCCTCGCACATACCAAGCAAGTGCCAGAACTCTGAGACACCACTCCAGCCTCAGGAAATAATCTTTTAAAGCCAGAGAGATAAATGTAATTCCCTATGCTGGTTTTATAAGTTTTTATTATTTTAATTTATACTGTTATACAAGCATGGCATCATGTAGAATTTTTTAAGCACCTAAAATGTTGAATGAGACTAGAAGTAGAGATATTACAATTTTATTGGAAATAGATATTCGTAGCATTCCCTAAATTATTACTATCATAAGTTTGTTGACAGAGTGTCTTTAGATTTTATGTTCCAACAATGAGAAGTCCTCATTTCCCTGAACTAAAATCTTTGTGGGAAAAAAGTGAAACAGGACAGTGAAGCCTGTTGTTAATGAGTAGATTCCTTTCAATGGTATAGTAGTATTAATTCTTTTACATCTGTTTGGTGCAGGGAAGGTTTGATCTGTCACAGTCACTGAATAGAGGCTTTTCACAGTGGTACCCACACATAGAGGGCAGAGACCTGGGCCTTTCCTGTAGCTGTGGTTCTGGCATATTATTCTCCTAGTGCCTGGCACACTGGTAAGCATCTGGTTTTCCCACCAGTGTGCTATGATTTAAAGTGTAGCCTTTGCTGCCACCAAGTGGTCAGTTAAAATAATATAAATTGTTGTGATGAATTCACTATCCCAGCAACTCAGGAGGCTGAGGCAGGAGGATCACAAGTTCAAAGCCTGCCTCAGCAACTTAGTGAGGCCCTGTCTCAAAACAAAAAATAAAAAGGGCTGTGGATGTTGCTCAGTGGTTAAGCACCTTTGGGTTCAATCCCTGGTACCAAATAAACAACAGCAAAAGAAAACCCTGTAATGCTAGGCTCCTGAATTAAAAATAAAGATTCCTTGGTTTGGGAGGCTGCTGAGTTCTCTTAGTGAGAACTTGTCTCAAAATTTTAAAAATTAAAAAAAAAAGGCTGGGGATGTGGGTCAGTGGGTAAAGGGCCCCTGGGTTAAATCCTCAGTACCTCCCCCCCAAAAAAAGAAGAAAAGAGATTCCTAATGATCCATTCCATTTGTCTTCCTAAAAATTTCATAGGTCTTTAAATAGTGTAAGGCATTCATTCTTATTACCTCATAAGTATATTTTTAATTAAATTCATTCATTAGAATAATTTCCTAGATTTCGAAGGGGAAACAGTTTGCCTGTTCCTCCTCTCTTTGGCCCAGAGGTTAAGTGGGAAAAAATATCTACCTGTTACTGGAGAATTTATGAAAGCTCTAGCACACACTTGCCTGTCCTATAGCCCAAGGTCCACTCTTACTAACCAGATGATCAGAAAGGGCCCAAAATGTATGGTTTGCCTGCCGTGGTGTTTAGAAACCTATGAAGACCTGAGAAAATTGTTCCAATGCCCACTTCTTCATCACCTGCACTCTTTTATAACTGGGCTCCTGTGTTGCCACCCCTGGCAATGGGTTCTTAACCCAGAATCCAGTTATTCACCCACCAGATCTTGCCACTTCCTCCCCATTCCTTACCTTCCTATTTCACACTTTTGTATTTGTATGAGTTGTGAAATTAATATGCACTCTTTGAGAAAAAGTCCCAAACAGTACACATTTACATAAAACATAGGGGGAAAAAAGACCTCTATTACTACTCCACCCCCATCGTTATCCAGGTACCAAGAGCTTAAGAACCCTAAATTAACCCTTTAGTGTGTTAACCATCTTGCGTGAACTGCATCAGCCCTTTTTCCTCTCTACAATACCATATAGAGAAACATACTTTTCATATTGTTTATTAAAATGGTATCACACTAAATATAAACTTTGATGATTTGAAAAGTAGAGTTTTATACCAGAATCTCATCTCTTTTTACTTTATATAATTCACAAAATTAAAAGAAATGGAAGTACCCCAACCCTCTGTTACCATTTGATGGCCAGTGATAACAGTTTGGTTCATTTCCCTCCAAAGTTTATAAGAATGTCTTTCTATTCATTTGTGATGATAACAGCATATCTGCTTATATGTATGTCTTATTTATTTTTTTAATATGCTGCTAGGGCCATGAGCATGCCAGAGAAACACTCTACCACTGAACTGTATCTCTAGCCCTATTTTCAGTTCTTTCAGCTGATTATTTTGGAGTTTTTCTCTGTATCTTGAAATAGTATGTTTCAATCTCTCTTATCTTTTCCTTTTTGGAGCATAAGATTCTGATTTAATTCTTCTCACAAGCCCAGTCCTCATGCCTACCACCTCTCCTGCACTCCACCCATTTCAGTTTATTTATAATATAGTTTTGTTTGGATCAATATTGTTTTATATCATTATGACCATGTAAATGTTTTTCATAGCTGGCCTTATATCCTAATTATATTTCTTTCCCTGTCAACAGTTTGTCCCTGGAGTTAAGAGCACTTATCTTTTATTTGTTTGGGGGTTTTTTTGTTGTTTAAAGGAGTAGTAGTAGTCTATGTTCTTACTGCTAATATAACCCTAAGTTTTCTGCTAGGTATCTGAATCTCTCAGTGCATCCAGATATCTTAGGTCTTTCATGAGTTTCATCTTGTCAACGAGCCTCTCCTGTAGCCTCAGTCTTTCCCCCATTTGTTTTAGCTGACCCCATAACTAATACTGAGGATTCTCTACTCTGACGTCTCACACACTTAATAGTTTGGTTGGATATAGAATTCTTTTTTGGGGGGTGTACCTGTTTTAAACTCTTTTTGGGGAGGGGATATAGGGTTCTTGGTTACAAATTAGCTGCCCTCAGATTTGAATCCAGCACCCCTTTTAGTGAAGCATCTGGTATAGCTCCAGAGCTTTCTAATGCAGTCTTATTACTGGTCCTTTGTAAGTGTAAGTGCCCTGGTTTTGTTTTATTTTGGTTTCTTCTCTGGAAACTTTTAAATAATTTTATTCTTTGATATGGATTTATTGCCTTGATATAGACATTTTTCCCATTAATTGTGGTGAGCATGTGACCCCTCAGTCTGGAAACACATTTCATAGAGTTCCAACATGTTTGTATTATTTCTTTCAGAATGCCCTCTTCACTGTTCTTTATTCTTTTTCCAAAGCATAATTTAGTTAGAACTTGAAAGTTTCTTTTTTATAGCATTTTATTTTTATTGCATGGAGTACTGAATCTCTTGAGGGCAAATTTTTTTTTAAGTTTTTTATTACTCTGTGTTTTGTCTGTCTCTTCCCTGAGTTCCTTTTTTTAGTGTGTTTGGTCGTTCCCTTTCATACTTAAGGCTTTCACTAAATTGCCACTCTTTGTGGTCTAATCACATTTAAGATTAAATCATTAGGAAGCTGACTGGAAATACTGGGTATCAGTGAGAGTTGTTGGCTGACAGGTTTCTTTAGAGAAGCAAGTAGACACAGGTATCAGTGTCTGTAGGACTTTTCTCTGGGGGCCATTTAGTTTCTCTACAAAAGCCTCCTTCAATCTTTTATGAAGGGACATAAATCTGGCTGCTGGTATTTTAGAGCTGTGTGTGGTAGAGCTGGGATTCCAAACAGTGAGAATCTGTTTGGTAGAACAAACTTCTACCAAAGAGCCCCATCCTCACCCACATTCTTCCCTGTACTTAATACCAGTATATTTGCTAGTACTTTGCCTGCAACCCCTGAGTCAGAAAACCTGGTTTCAGTTTCTCTAGGTAATAGGCTGGCAGGAATGTGGAAGGAGTAGATAGATGCTTAACTTCTAGGGTAAAGATGAGGATCTGGGCGATCTGTCTGCTCCTTACCTGGACTTAAAAATATAAATCCATCAGTGTTCTACTCCCTGCCTTACCCTGCCTTCCACAGTACCAGTGCTTCACTTTCTGGGCCATTCCTGGATCTGGTAGTCCAGATTATCTTGTTTTGGGCCTGTCTTAGAGTTTGGAATCTCCATCACTCAGGCAAATCATCTGTTGCTTCTCTCCCTCTTCCCATCCCTCTGGATGGCTTTTACCATTGAAGCATCAGCAGTCTGTACAGTGGGATTAGACAAGCAAGAGAGTTACTGGGAAAAGGCCTGTGAGGGGAAAAAGTGGGAGCAAGTCAGAAGATCTAGGAAAGCAGTCAGAGGGCAGTACAGGCTTGACTCCTGGGAAAGGGAAACAAGGTTAATGAGACAGAATTGCAGATCACAGTGTGGCTCTAAAAACCTTTGATTTGGTTATAGAACTCTTCATATCACCCATCAATGGACTCTGATGTTTCCCAGGAATGGGCCACCTCAGTTTTCCTGCCTACTAGTCACTGGTTGTAGAGCCACCATGGGGGGCAAGGTCATGGAGCGAACAGAGTGATGGGTTTAGGAAGCAGCAGCTGGGCCGTCTTCACTTGTACTTCCACAGCAGGACACCACCTAGTTCATTCCCATAGCCCCTACAGTACCCCAGCCTTCTTATCTGTGCTTCTCTGCATGGATTGGGGAGCAGCTCTCCTCTGCTTTCCATGATTCACTCTTCAGGGGAAGCTTAGAGGATGGAGGTTAGTGAGACAAGACCCTACCACTGCAAATGATCTTAGAATCATGCATTCATTCTCTTCCTTCTCCATTATTCATTCTCAAAGCTATCACCTTGGCAGGTGTCTGTGGCATAGGGTTTAAGTTGTGTGACTCTCAGTGGGCCGCTGGGTCCTTGAACCCACCTGTTGGACATCTCTCCAATCCCAAATTGTATGGATGGAACTCATATACTTGTCAGTTGGAATAACTTCTACATTAGTTCCTTGGATTGTGAGGTAAGAATTACGAGGACAGGGGCCTGGAGCAGTGGCTCAGTGGTATTGCGCTTGCCTGGCATCCACAAGGACCTGGGTTTGAGCCCCAACACCATGTACACAGCTGAATATTGGAGAAATGAAGACCAGATGAAGGACTGAGTAAAGTTGATTATCTCTTTCTCTCTGTCTGTCTCACTCTCCTCCTCTCTTAAAAAAGACAGGAAGACCAAATGAAAAGCTAAAACTGCCTCCCTCAAGATAATAAATCAAAATAAATCATTCTTGTACCCTGCGGGGGTAGAGGGATAGATACAGATTAAAACCTCAAGGATGCAAGGATGGTGGTCCCTCTCACATCTCAGTCAGTTTAATTCATTTGTCCAGCCCTTGAAGACACTAGATGGATCCTGGAGAATAGCTTTAGATTACCACAGCCTAAACTATCTAGTAGTCCAATTTTCAGCTGCTATGCTGGATATTTATAGTTGATAGAGCAGATTATTAACATTTTGGGGTCCAGCATGTTGATTGGAAAAAAGCATTCTTCCATATTAAGAGTCAAACCCTCATTCATGCCCATGTTGGATAGGCAGCTATATTCTCTTACAATTTTTCCCCAGGTCTGTCTTAACTCTCCCACTTATAATAAGGTCAAAAAAGATCAGGACCAGATTCCATTTACTGTGCTGATTCCTCCTCAACTATGTGATACTTGGGGTCTTCAGGTTTCAGCATCCATCCACTTAGAACTTGTGTCCAAGCATACACAATGTGTCTGGTTGTTCTCCTTTCCCATTGTGCAGCCACCTGAATGAATGCCCATAGGAACCTATGGGAAAGGACCAGAAAAATCCAGACAGTAGACACTTGTCATGATGTGCAGGGTCCTGCTTCCTCTTCAATCAGTAGGTCTGGATCTGGGAATTGAGCAAGCAGTGGTGTCAGTCAATCAGGGTGACCATGCATGGCCCCCTGCCCCTCTGTTTTTTCCTTTTCTTTCCCCCAGATATTTTTCCACTATTAGCTGCCCCTATGGTGCCATGCTATAGTAGCCATCTCCACAACCCTCTGTGGATCAAACCTGACCTGCTAGACAAGTGTCATTTGTATTTCTTGTATTTCTTGTTTTCTTTGATTCTGATGGTTCTCAAGGTTTGAAGAAGCACAACTGTCTTTGAGACTGCCTTTTTGAAATTGAAAATTCAGTTAAATTTTGACATATCAACTGTGGTTTATTGTAGAGGCTGATTGGAGAGAGTCGATAGGTAGGCAAGAACTCTTAGGAACATCTGCAACCTCTTTTTTTTTTTTTTAGACAGAGTGACTGAGAGTTTTATTCTTTTTTCCATCTGTTTTTTTATTTTTCCCCCACCACTTAGTTGTATATGTGGTACTGGGGATCAAACCCGTCTCCTTACACATGCCAGGTATCACCGAGCCACCTCTCCAGCTACTCCCTCCCTAGTCTGCAACCTTTTTAACTACTTCCTCATTGGCAGACATCAGCCACCTCTCATTGTGGATGCTACCTAGCCCAGAATACCCATGAGGTCAGTCAGCCTTTCACATCCCAGGCATCCCAGACATTCCAGAACTGCATTTTCTTACCCTAATTTTCCAGCAGATGGCAGTAAAGTGTGTTGTTTCCACAAAATCAAGTATATACTGACAGTTTTCTGGCAAATAGTTCTGAGATGGGCATTTCCTGATTCACTCAGGGATTCATCAAGCTGGCAGCAGAAGATAGTTTCCACTATTGCCATTTGTCCTTGTTAGAACCAATGCTGCTTTAACCATCTTGTTCATGAGGTTGTGCTGTTGGTTCATCCAGCTTTGATGTCAGAACTGTTGGAAATATAGTTGCATTTCCATATCCTAGGGTTCCACAGTCACAGATTCAACTGGGTACAGATTAGAAATACTGGAAAAACTAGAATTGTGTCTATACTGAAACTGTCCAAACTTTTTTGCTTGTCCAAAGCAGATCCAACTACTATTTCAATAGCATTTCCATTATATTAAGTATTATAAATTATCAGAGATGATTTAAATTATACTGGAGTGGCTCCATGGTAGAGTGCTTACCTGGTATGGCAAGGACCCGATTTTGAACCCCAGCACTACATACATGCTGTCAGAAAAACAAAAAACCAGATGAATAAATAAAATTGATTCTTTCTCTCTCTCTGACTCCCCCCCAACCTCTCAGAAAAAGAACCTTTACGTTAAAAAGAATGAATGAATACTAGAGGTAATATATAGTCTATATGCAAATACTATGCCACATTATAGAAAATATTTGAGCATCCACAGACTTTGGTCAACACAGGAGTCTTAGAACCAACCCCCTTTGATACCAAATGATGAATGTATTTGTACAATACCCTGAAATGGACTGGAGGGATGGGGGACTTCTCTATGGGGTCTGGTTGAGATTTTTATTGCATTTGTAAACATTATATATTTACCATTTAAATTTCACAAAATCTAGGAAGTTTAGAAAGAGAGCAGTATTAAAGCATAATTGTCACTTTTATAAAGTTTTAAATGAATTTCTGCTTGTGCTGATAGCAGCATTATAGAAAGATTATCTCAGTGTGTATCTACAACCCATTTATGACCCATCAGTTGGAAAGTTTTAAAGTAAGATGCTAGAGAGTTTGACTGGACCTGAAATTCACACTTAAAGTACCCCCGGGTTCTGCTGTGTGACAGTTACTTGTTGGTTTGACATTGTAGCTACACATTTGAATAGTCCTGTAAGAAGAAAAGATGTAGATTGTTCAAAAGTCACAATTTCTAGAGTGATTTTGTAAGTTGATCTTCCCAGGCAAATGTCAAATTCCTGTGGCCTGAGAAAGGGTCTGGGATGTGGGGTATCAGCATGAAGAAAGGCTCTTATGCTGTGAAGAAAAAAAGGCAGAAGTGTGTTAAGTCCTTGAAAGTGTGGTGGAAAATGATATATACATTCATTCAACATTTTCTCAGTGTCTCCTTGTGCTAAGCAAGCCTTTGAGTCCTGAGGGCATAGCTAGGATTTTGCTCTCCCAGAGTCAAGGTTGGGGATGGGAAGGGAAATGGGAACCAGAAACTGAACAAGTGATTTCATTTGTACTATATCTAGGCTATAGAGCTGATAACCCAGGTGGTGTGGTAGGAAGTGGTGAGTCCTTATGAGGGAGGAAAGAGTTAAGATAAGCAATTATGAAATTCTTCTCCCAAGGGAAAAAAGAGCCACAGTAAGATTCTCAGATCAGAAAACTCAGGCCTTGTGCTATCCAGGTTAGTAGTTACTGGCCACATGAAGCCATTGAGTAGTCAGGATATGGCTGTCATAGAAAGAATATAAAATATCTCATTGTTGGTGACATAATAAAATGGTAATACTTTAAATAGATTAGATAAAATATATTAATAAAATTAATTTCACTTGTTTCTGTTTGTGCTTTTTAAACATGCTACTAGAAAACATAAATTATACATATAGGTTTCATTATTTTTTTTTTAACATTATGGCTCTGGACTCATGAGTGTGAGGATCCTTGGGGCTGTGAGGTGGGGCTGGGGTAAGGAGTGTCAGAATGTTGGAGGAACTGAAGGAAGACCAAGTATGGAAAAAGGAGTGGGTGGTGGGTATGAGGAAGAAAGGTGGACAGGGCAGCCTGCAGGGGGCCTGGGAGGCTACAGTTAGGGGTAGGACGTTCAGATTTTAAGCAAAGGAGCAAATGACGGTGAGGGAGAACATTTGACTCCTTTAGGCTGATTTGTGTTGATTTCAGTTTGGTAGTAGGATTTTCCAAATTGTTCCCAAATCTCAGAATTCAATTCTACCTGTCCTCTTCCCTACACTCCCACATACTTCAGTAGTTACTGACTTCACAGCCCTTTACCAGTATGAAATTGTGTCTTAAGCATGGTTTGGTTCTTTTTATTAATTTAAACCATCTCTTTCCTAGGATTTGAAACCTAGCAACATTGTAGTAAAATCAGACTGCACCCTTAAGATCCTTGACTTTGGCTTGGCCCGGACAGCATGCACCAACTTTATGATGACCCCCTATGTGGTAACTCGGTATTATCGGGCACCCGAAGTCATCCTGGGCATGGGCTACAAAGAGAATGGTAAGTACAGACAGAATTGGAAGAGCCTGTGATATTTTAAAACCACATTAGTGGTCATCACTAGATCTCTCTGTTTCCTTTGAAATGTAAGAAATATAATGTGGAGACTTTGTTACATATAGATTACCATAATCCAATGATGAGAAAATCATTAATTTTGTATTTGCATTGGTTAAAGTCATTGACTTAAAATTTTTGAAATTAGTATTATTTAATTATTTTTATCAAAATATAACTTACTTATACATTTCCAGAATGTGCAGCTTGCTGTGAGCACACCCATATAACTAGCAGTACTCAGGGCTTCCCTATGTTCCTCTCTGGGTCTCAACCTATGGCATGTTCATTATCCTGATTTCTAGCACCATAGATTATTTTTTCTTATTTTTTGAACTTGATATAAATGGA
This sequence comes from Aplodontia rufa, assembly GCA_004027875.1. Taxonomy (NCBI): domain Eukaryota; kingdom Metazoa; phylum Chordata; class Mammalia; order Rodentia; family Aplodontiidae; genus Aplodontia; species Aplodontia rufa. The sequence goes on from PVKS010006215.1 coordinate 14,747, forward strand.
ATAATCCAACATGTTCATCCCTTTTGCATAAATTGATGTTTTTGACATCAAAACTTGGCTTATTCTAGTAATGTTAGAGTTCTTTGAAATAGCTTTTAACAAATTTATGGAAAAGAATTAAATTACATTTACTTATAAAAAAGGAAAAAAGAGTAAATATTTGCTCTTCTGAAATGAGTTTGACTATGAGTTTATTTCAGTGCTTTGATGCTTTTGAGGCTTTTATTTCCTGCTGTGAACACAGCTCCATGTGCTTCCTGGGGAAGGGAGAGAATATACCCACATGCATGCACCAGCAGGGACATTTAGACAGATTTCCTATAGTGTCTGAGGCATGGGATTCACTTAGGCCCCACAAGAGGGTGAATTCGTGAAAGCTGGAGCACTTGGCAGGCCCTACCTAGAGCTCAGCCCACTCCTGTGCAGTCCATTCCCCACTGAGCAGTGCTGCCTTTCTGATATAGCAGTTTTTTAAAAATGATCATTTAGAAGGTGTAGTTTCAGTATTTTACAAAAGGATCCACTGATGAGCTGGTATAGTTCACTGGGACTGTTCTTGTTTGGGAGGGGGTTTAGAGAAAAGAGACATGGGACACTCTAGCTGGTTTTTAATCACCTGGTGTTTGGTAGTGGACATCTGGTCTGTCGGGTGCATCATGGCAGAAATGGTCCTCCATAAAGTCCTGTTCCCAGGAAGAGACTGTATCCTTCACAAGGAGAGACCCAGCACTTGGCCATGGAGGCTGGAGGTGGGGTGGGCAAGTGACCCTGAAAAACTTTATGTTCATAGGCATTTCTTGTTTCTGGTTTTTTCTTTGTTTTTGTTTTTTAAGCTGTAAAGTACTGGAATCTTTGGCACTAAAACTTCAGATTGCTGCAAACTGAAGGCTAAAATAGAGGTCAGCAATCATTCATACTGTGTCAAAAGTTCACTATTAGCTAGCAATTTATTTTTTCATATGTGTGTGTTTAATACACTGCTAGAATTCCTTTTTCCCTCACCTTTGTTTTGTTCATGACACGTCATAATTTTATCATTTCATTTTATTTTCAGTTGATATCTGGTCAGTGGGTTGCATCATGGGAGAGCTGGTGAAAGGTTGTGTGATATTCCAAGGCACTGACCGTATCCTTCCCCAGGACCTTGACCCTGGCCATACTTTCCATACCAAGGGCAGCATGATCTCACCTTTTACATGAACGCTCAAAGGAAAATGCTGTAATTCTAGACTGTGTTCTAAGGGGGCCTTTGTTATGTTTGTTAAATTAATGTCTCACCAAGTGGTTCACATTAACATTTTCTTTTTTACTTAACTACCTGTGATAATTTTGTTGAGATTTAGAATTAAGTTAAACCAATTAGCTCTTAATTTTATCAAAAATAGCTGAACATATAGAAGAAATTATTTACTCTTTGATAAGTGTATTCTTGTATTTAAATGAAAACATCATTTTATAATTTAGTTCATTCCATTTAATTTAGGAAGGAAAGGTGCTATCTGAATTTAATAGGCTAATATGCTTGTGTGATTTAATTAATATACTATTGTTATCAGTATGCATTAAAATATGTTCCCCCAAAGAACTGAAGCATACTATGTGAGACCTAGGTGGAAAAGATTAAAATGAAAACTTTATGAGGAACAATATAATAAATTTTTTGTTTGTTGCTCTGCTGATATCTTATAGAAGTTTTTCTTTGAACTGAGGAAGTTAAATATAGATGCAAAAGAACTCATACCTGTGGTTAACAAATCATATTAATGATATAGTAAAAAGGAGGATAGATAATATAAGAGTTTTTAATAGCTTTCTTCATGCATTCTTCCATCTTTAATATTTTACTCTAACATAGTTCTTCACATGTACCCTTTCTCATTTGTGTTCTGACCTTTTAATATTTTCATTAGTTTTTTTATTTTTTTATTTTTATTATGAAAGCTTAAAGTGGTCTCTTTCTGGTGGCAGGTGAATGGTTGCTTTTAAAGGAAATCAAGCTCTCCAGTCAGGGGTTTATATGTGTTTTACAGAAGTAATTTTAGATTTTTATAATTTTATGAAGGTAGTTTTCTTATAAAATTCTCCACAAAACAAACTTGGAATAAAAAGACTTTATTCCTATGATTTTATTTTCTTTCCTTTACATTTTCCACATCATAGATTGCTATATTTAACTTAACATAATTACATATTTTAGTTTGTTCCAATACGTTTTCTAGCAGTTTTTTTCATAGTCTTATCTCAGATTCACTTGTTTCAAACTATAAATTAGGATGCCCTCTTTTTGCAAGTAAACTCAATTTAAAAGGGGAAAATGAGATATTCTAAAGATAATTTAGAAGTATCTAATTAACAGTCAGTGTGTCTCAATTCTTACTCATTTTGTGCCTTTTGGTTGTTCAAAAATAAAAGAAAAAAAAAACATTTTCTCTGGTTTGGGGATTTAGCTCACTGGCAGAGCGCTTGCCTACCATGCACAAGGCCCCAAGTTTGGTCCTCAGCCTTAGAGAAAAAAAGAAACATTTTCTCCAAAAAGTAAAAAATGAAAAATGTTGGTACTTCCTAGTGCATCTTAATAATTTAAAACTTCTACTTTACATATTAACATGCTGTGACATCAGTAATTAATTGGCTTTATATATAAGGTCACCTAATGTTATTCTTTAAACTCACACAAAAACTACCATCATTTTCTAAAGAAAGTTTCACCAACATTTTCAAACATTAGATTGAAAATTTGGGGAATAGAAAGAGTCTCAATAACCAGACTAAGGTGCTCAGAGATTTGCTTTAGATTTATGACCTGAGGTAGAAAAGGACCCTGTCACCACTGTGGCCTGTAAGAAAGAAAAAGCTTTAGCCTGGCCACCTTGAGTACAAGTTGAGTTTCCTCCACATGGTAGTTTTGTATCCTTGAGAGCCCTCTGAACCTTGGTTTCCTCTTTTGTTAAATGAGAGACTTGTTCTCCACCTTTCAGAATCTCAGGAGTTCAGTGATAAGTGTCTGCACATGCCCAGAAGGTCCACTAGGCTTGCCAGAGTTATCTTAAAATGTAAAGAAAATAGATTTCAATTTGCTTGTGCCTAATTTCATATTAATCATTTCTATCTTATGTTTAATCATTTCTGATTATTTTATTTTGAACTAGAATGGGAACACATGTAGACTTTATTGTGTTTATTTAATAAACTAATTATAGCTTATAAAGATACAGAATATAAGAGGTTTTTTTTTAATTGTCTAATTTGGAAAACCAAACCTTATTTGAATATTATTTCAAAATGTTTCCACTGACCCAGTGATCTAATTACTTACTGTCCTTTAAATGATGTTACTATACTGCAATATGAATATAAGGCATTTCAGTTGTATTTTCCTCAAGAAATTCCTTAGATATTGATCAATGGAATAAAGTTATTGAGCAGCTAGGAACACCATCAGCAGAGTTCATGAAGAAACTTCAGCCAACTGTGAGGAATTATGTAGAAAACAGACCAAAGTATCCTGGAATCAGATTTGAAGAACTTTTTCCAGATTGGATATTTCCATCAGAATCTGAGCGAGACAAAATTAAAAGTAAGATATCCTTTTATTCTTATACTTGTTTTCATAATCCAGGTGGCACTTTTACTTTTTCATGTTTGCATTTTAAAACCTGTAAACATTATGAGATAAAATAGTTGAAACCCTGAAATTAAAGCACTTCCAGCCTGGAAGTCTAATGTATAAAGGCACTGCAGAGAGAAAATTAAAGACTAAAAGTTTTGTCCTTAATGAAACAGCCTAACTGAAACCTTTGGCCAAAATTAAAATATTCAAATCAGTCTAAAAAGACTTTAATTTCAGCAACTGGAATTCAAAATGTTTTCAGTTATAAAAAACATTTGAATAAAAGTTCTGATTTAGGAACCATATGATATAGTTCAATTAAAAAGGTTCTCCCAGGGGCTGGAGCGATGGCTCAGTGGTTATGGTGCTTGCCCAGCATGTGCGAGTTCACAGGTTTAAACCCCAGCACCCATGTACACAACTGAGTGTCACAGCAACTCAGGCTATGTGAAAAACTAAATAAAAATTTGATTCTCTGTCCCCCACTATCCCTCTCTCTTTAAAAAAAATAGTTAAAAATTCTTATCTGATTAAAAGAATTCATTTCTCTCCATATCAAGTTAAGCTGTGTCTTAAATGAAAAGCTCCCGTCTTTCCTTTGCCTAGACATGTTGTGAACTTTAATTGCTGACCCTAGATGAGCCTATATTTAACTAAGGTATTGAACCTGTTGGTTTTTTTTTTTAACTACTAATCTCTAAATCAGAGGGAAAAAAATAGTATATGTTACCAGCATTGTGGACCTCGAGGCATAGGCAAAGCAGAAGCATCTGTGAGGTGTGTCATTACTGTGGGAATGTGAAATTACTGTGTGGTTTTAAAAATTTGTTCTAACTTCATTTTAATGTGATTAAAAAAAAAAAACCTTCCCCTCGCTTCATACCTACACTCTTCTCAGCCCTTGCCACCTCCTCCCTGTGGTTACTCAGTTTTAGGCCCTATATAGATGCTGGATTGAGACTGCCTGGTGCCCTCACCCCACACACTGTGCCCACATTTTTCTCTCTTCCTCTCCCAGATCCAGAGACAAAACTACATTTGAGAACCTTTTCTTAAAAATTATTGGGCTTTGAATGTTTTCTCTCATTTGTGGATGTTAGAATATAAGCAGAATTAGTATGTTAGATGGCTAACCTATGAATTACCTCAGCATGTATGAATTCTTACATGATCGTGGGGAATTGTGCTTAGGTTCCTGGGGGATGTAAGAAGGGGGGAAGGGAATAGGAAGGACATCAAGGTGACCAGAGGGAGGTAGTATGGGGGAATTTAACCTGAGGGGAACCTCTGACTTCCACAAGAAGTCCAATTAACTCAATTAACTTGGGTCTTAAGTAAAGCGAAATATAGAACCATGGGGAACCCAAAGGGGGAAACCATGGTCTGACACCAATATTGGCTTGTCATTACACTTTTGTTCTTGATTGTATGATGATGAACCCCTCCTGTTTTAAGACCATGTTTATTGAATAAAAATTTTAAAAAATTTGGGGCCTTTGTTGATCTTGAACCTGTCAAACATTTCTCCAAGTTAATAATATATCTTTGTTCTAATCACATTTAGTTCTTTATCATGTGTTTTTCTGTTTCACATTAACAACATTAGTGTTAATCTAGTATTTGTTTTCATCCTAGCAAGTCAAGCCAGAGATCTGTTATCAAAAATGTTAGTGATCGATCCTGACAAGCGGATCTCTGTAGATGAAGCCCTGCGTCACCCATATATTACCGTTTGGTATGATCCCACTGAAGCAGAAGCGGTAAGTATCTATATGGAAAAGAAGACTAAGAGGCAGGACTTACTTCCATGGTTCTTCTATTTGTAAGTCCATAAGGATAGCAAGTTCTAGATTTTTAGGATTTCTAACTACGAAAAAGGTCAAGGTCTTTCTGAGACCTGGGTCCCTTACCCATTTGGGGGCATTTGCTTTTGGATCTATAATTCGGAATACCTCAGGAACGAACATGCTTGTGTTGTGATGATACAGCTTTCATCATTTATGTAAATGCTGATGTGTATTAACCATTTCTGTTCTGTTCCTGGCACTATGTCATAGACTTTGGTTATATCTTTTAATTTATGGCCTTCAGAGAGGCCAAGCAACTTACTGGCAGTCATATGTTTGTTTATCCTTCCTCAAAGATGTCAGGCCTCTCCTGGGCCTCTATTATGGGAGTTCCCTTCCAAATTTGGTGCTTATGTGCATTTTTCCATACCAACCAATGATCTTTAGCTGTGAATAACAACAACATGCTTACTTCATACCATCAGTGGAACACATTTTTATATCTCAGCTATGGATTTTTTTTATTAAGAAATTTATTTGTTGAACAATCAAACATGCTTCTAATGAAAAAATATAATATATATATAAATTCTGAATATTAGATTTGCCCCCCAAATTATCCACCCTTATTCCTCCCCCTCCCTCCTTCCCAATACATCTCTACAGATGGCTTAGGTTGTATGTCATTACACCTTTTCCATATTTAAAACATGAGAATTGGCCTACTTTCTTTCTTTCTTTTTTTTTTTTTTTGAGAGAGAGGGACAGTGAGAAGAGAGAGAATCAATTTTATTTAGTTTTTTTATGTAGCTTTCATTGCTCCCACATTCCGTTGCATAAGTGGTACTGGGGTTCAAACCCATGTCCTTGTGTATGCCAGGCTGTAACTGCTGAACCACCACTCCAGCCTCTCGGCTATGGATTTAACTACCATTTTAAGCATTTTTTTATATCAGAAGAAGTCAGATTTATAAGCAGACTTTTGGAACCATACATTTATGAGTTGAGGTTAGATTATGGAGTCCTAAACATGAAGAAATGTAAATGTGAAATATAGTCTTAAGAAAGAGCACAGCTCTCAGCACAGTGCCTTATTCACGGGGAAGTCTCAAAGAAATAGCCCATGATTATTAATTATTAATTTTCTAATTATATCTGGACAGATGTCTCTATAGTGTCTTGAAGTCATGTGAATAAGAGGGCTATTATTAATAGCTCTTCTTTTGTCAAATTTTTCCTTAAATATTTTGATTATAAAATTGGTGTAATATTACACTTATAGCAAAAATCTTTAATAAACCACATGTTAATGAAACTAAATCCATATGATAAGACTTTTTCATCATGTCTCATTATTCTTTGAACTGTTGTTGATTGTATCTGTCATTTAATTTCCAGCCACCACCTCAAATTTATGATGCCCAGTTGGAAGAAAGAGAACATGCAATTGAAGAGTGGAAAGGTAAAGGCAGCTTATTTTGATCATTATTTAGGACATTTCTTATAATCCTACAAAATGGGGCTTTTCACTTCTTATAATAGCCCTTCAGAAAAGGGCAGATAATTTGCAGCTCCCTTATCCTCTCCCCCCACCACTTTCCTGTAAAAAATGAACTTGAGGGTAACAGCATTAGAGAAAAATGCATATGAATCCATGCTGTATGCTTCCAGAGTAAAATATATGGGCTTTGGCACATGATTTTACAGATTATCAAATACTGGTTTGTAAACTGAACTCAGTAATTGTATTTACAATTATATTTATCTTGGTAACATATTGCAAATTGTCATGTAACCCCAATTCATGGGGCGCAGGCTACCTACAAATTCCCTTGCTAAGCAGACATGCGCAAGACAGGGCTGAGGTTCATGTGAACGTATGCATATGTCTTTAAGCCATATAGTTACATATGTTTTAAAATTTAGTTTGGGGGAAATTACTAATCAAGAATATGCTTGTTAGATATCATTACTACTATAAGTTAGTACCAAACAATCCACAAAGAACTAAACCCATAATGAAGAGGCTAAACTAGCAACATTTTATTCAAAAGCAGGATCAGTGGTAACTGAGAGCTGAGGTCAGTGCAAGTCAATATTGGTGATGGGTTGGGTAGGCCCATCCTGGGATGGCAGGGGCATGCTGGTCACCAGCATATTCAGACATTGCATGGCAGTGCACACAGCCATGCTCATAGTCCTCAGTGTGTGCCTGCGATATATTAATGTTAATTGGTGAATACCAAAATTTTAGAAATTCCTAATAACTCACTTGGTAGCCAGTTAGTTGTTCTTAACCATGAAAGTTGAGGGAAACTGAAGTTGAAGACAAAACAGGACTTAAAATGTATGAATACATTTTTGGCTAGTCTGGAGGGGGCTTGAAGCCCACATGTGGGTATTGGTTACATTTGGAGAACCACAAGTAATGACGGAAAGAAATACATTCAGATGGTTTTGAGATAATCCGAGCCTTTAAACTGTCTCTTAGAGGGCCTGGAGCAGTGGCTCGGTGGTTACAGCGCTTGCCTGGCATGTGCTAATATGCGAGTTCAAACCCCAGCACCACGTACACAACGAAGTCTTGGAACAACGAAAGCCACATGAAAAACTGAATAAAATTGATTCTCTCTCTCTCTCTCTCTCTCTCTCTCTCACTGTCCCTCTCAATTAAAAAAAAAAGTCTCTTAGATCTATTCTTCATGCTTACTCGTTCATGTTCTCTCTCTCTCTCTCTCTCTCTCTCTCTCGCTCTCTTTAAAACCTCATGTAGATTCAGCGCAATCCTATGTTTTTTGCTGCCTTAATAGTTTCATTGAGAAGATAACATGTAATGGGGGCTAGGGGTACAACTCAATGGTAGAGTGCTTGCCTTGTTTGTTCAAGGCCTTAAATTCAGTCCCCAGCACTACAAAAATTTTTAAAAAGAAAGAGAAGATATAATAGATCAAAACATGAATGTTTGGGTCTAGGTAGGTGATACTAATGAATTGACTGTATAATCACAATTTAAAATAACGTATTACAGTGTCCTTAGTTCCAGTTGATTTGGAAGCAGTGTTTAGAGATACAAAGAAACTGATAAAGCATTTTAACTTGCATTTCTGTTTGAAGAGCTAATTTACAAAGAAGTAATGGATTGGGAAGAAAGAAGCAAGAATGGTGTTGTAAAAGATCAGCCTTCAGGTTAGTGATTGCTTTAATCATGTGATTGTATAGTCACATTGCCTATTCAACTTTTACAAATGGCAGCAATGTATTAAATGACTGGTTGACCACCATTGGATTTGAAAATCCCTTGAATGAAATGATATCCTCCATTTTGTCTTGTCCTGGTAGTGTAGTGATGTTGGCTGCAGCTAACATTTTACTAATGTGCCATACACTGAGATAAGTGCATTATTGTTTAATCATTGCAACAACTGCTGTCAGCTCTGTTTATCACTGAGGAAACTGAATGTAAAGCCTTTTTTAATGTGGTCCCATCCAGTTAAACAAACAGGGAAAAAAACAAAAGAACATTAATGCACATCTAGGTAAAATGGAATTTGGTTTTATTTTAAGAAAATTGTTCATGTAATTTCCCCATTTTTGTACACTTGACCTACCTAGTGATAGTGACCTAAGGACTAGATTATTATGTGACTTTGAGAGACTCTGATATTAGTGGTATTAGCCTATGTCTGTAGTTTCTACCTACTTACTAATGAAACTCTTAAGCTATATTTATTTTCTCATTCACAGTTGAAATCACACACACATATACAGAGTGTAATTTGCCCAACTTCTTATTCTTGAATTTTACATTTAACATAACATTTGTGTTAAGTACCTAAAGATTATATAATTTTAGCAAGAATTTAGGTGCTTTTATTGTTAAACAAGTACAAATATAAGACTGCAAACACTGATCTCTGAAGAATCTGGATATTTTATTTTTGCTCAAACCAGACTACAATGTAGGTAGTAGGAATTGAATACCTTCATATGCCTTTATAGATTAAAATGTCAGTTTTCTGAATTCAAATATGTATTATAAAAGGTCACTAAATATTTTCCTTTTTTATGTATAGTCTTTCAGAAGGTGTTTTTGTAGAAAAAGATTTCTCTGAATATTAATACTTTTTCCCCACAGACTTAGGTTTATGTTATAATTGAAATATCTGATGAGACATGAATCCTATTCAGGCTTAAGGGTCTTGTGATACTTTTATTATAAACTTAGCAATTTCCTTTTAAGGTTTATTTGAAATCAGGTATTTTTAAAAGTAGCTAATATGATTATACATAATCACGTACTTGTTTAACCATAGAGAAAAAAAAAAAGAATGTCACAGGACAGACACAGGAACATTTGGGATCTTAGGCCAAAAGAAAGACTCAAGGAAAAGTTTAAAATGTACAGTTGAGTGACTTCTTGTTTAGACTTATAAATTAGGATTGGGAAACTGCAAAAGGACAGAAGCCAGAAATGCCGTAAAGTCTCATTGCCTAAATTTTGCAGCAATGTTGTGCCTCAGATTTTATTCTATTTGGTTTTCTTAGCACAGATGCAGCAGTAAGTAGCAACGCCACTCCTTCTCAGTCGTCATCTATCAATGATATTTCATCCATGTCCACTGAGCAGACACTGGCCTCAGACACAGACAGCAGTCTCGATGCCTCAACGGGACCCCTTGAAGGTTGTCGATGATAAGTTAGAAACAGCAAACTTGTCATTGGCAAAGGAATTCTTGCTTCCATGGTCCTGAAATGCGTAGGAGTTGATGGAACCAAATAGAAAAACTCCATGTTCTGCATGTAAGAAACACGATGTCTTGCCCCTACTCAGTTCTAATATGATTGCCTGCTTAGATTATAAAATGAAGCAGATTATGTCTGAAGAAAAAAAATGTACAAGCCACACTTCAGAGATTTTTGTTCAAAATCATTTCAGGTGAGCAATTAGAATAGATGAATTTTTTTACAAGTTGTAATAGTGGTGACAGTTCCTCATAATATGTAACTGTTGGGACTTTTATGCATGTGACCACAAATGCTTGCTTGGACTTGCCCATCTAGCACTTTGGAAATCAGTATTTAAATGCCAAGTAATCTTCCAGGTAGTGCTGCTTCTAGAATGATCTCTTAATTCTCCTAAGTAATTTGGTGTCTGTCCAGAAAACAATAGATTTATGTGTGTTAATTGGCCACCATCATACTATCATATCTTACCCTCTTTTATGGTATAATTTATTCTATCGTTTATATTTCAGAAGAAATATAGTTACATCTTTTTAATAAATTTAAAAATATAGCTTTTCTTAAATTTGTGATGTTTTAGGCTGAGAATTATCACTGCTAAAACCAAGAGACTTATATGGACACTCTGTTTTCTCTGAATTGTCTAGTGTGAGATGATTGTCCATTCAGCTCTACTGCATGTTAAAACTTTTAAGTTTTGCTTTGTGCTGCTTAAGACATGTTTATCTTTGAAATACTGTCTACCTTACCACTTTTTCCTTGGTCTTCTGGACTTCTGGACTTCTTATTAATTAAAAATGTTACCTAGAACTTCACCTTCTTTATCAGAAACATATCACTTCTTCTCCATAATATGCTGGCAAATAGATTCCTGAACCCACTGCCTAACATTAGAGTAGAGCTTTGCAAAATGGTCTCTCAGGATCATTGCAGTCATTTAACAAGTGCTTACTTTGACAGAGTCCAGCTTTGTTCCTAAACTCCCCTCCTGTTGTTAAAGGTGAAATATAAGGTGATTTAACAGGTCAGCATTTCATTTTCCCAATACCGCATTCTAACTCGGTTTTCTTTCTTCACTGAAAGAAACCAGGTCAATCCCTGTTGGTCTGTTTTAGGAGGCTCAGCTGACTCAGAATGCCTGTTTGTTGCTGTTTTCCATTTTGAAGAGGCATTTCCTTTTCATAAAGGAAATCTATTAATGTTCTGGGAAAACTCTTCAGAGGGATATGGAGGAAATACCCTAGAGAGTAGTGATTCACTATTGAGTATTTTCTGATTTAAAACTGCTCACCTGAAATTGATACTTTCAGACTTCCTGATATGTAAATCATTCAGAATTCATTAAGATACTGAGTACTTACGTGTCACTGCAGAAATGGAGTTATGATGATCACATTTTGGCTACCTGTGCTCAGAATGTTTTGTCCCTTGAGCTTACTTTGTTACTGATTCATATCTTGTGTTCAGTTACTTTAGAAACTATTTGGTCAACATTCTATAGAATGTGTTGGTCAACATTGTATAGAATGTGTTCTGAGGAGGAACTTTGATAAGAAAGTTTATCATAAGTATTATCTGAAAGATTTGATTTTCTCTGCACCAGTTGTATCTTAATGGTTGGTCTTATCACTGGAAACTAGATCTTTGATGAACAAAATTAATCTTGAAATAAATAGTTTTATATTGTGTCATTAGACACCTTCAGCTACCAAATGGCAATGCTAACATAGTTTGAGGCAAAAATATCTATTCTATGGCTTGGGAGGCCTGATGTTCCAGGTAAGAAAGTTATCACTGTCCACATATGAACATCTTACAATGGCCTTTTCTCTGATACACGTTCTTTTAAAACATTTCACTAAATCTTACCTTAAAAAAACAAAAGGGAGTTTTAGAACTGCGTTATCTGCCCTCTGCTGTGTAATGACAAGGCTTATCCAGGTCCCGTTTACAAGGAGACATATGTAAGTGGAGTGAGGTGCCCCGTAGTGTGGCTTTCTTTTCACCCATTCCTCTGCACACCCAACAAGCCTGTTGTCGCAGATGAAACATACTGATGTGGACAGGGTCTCTTGCCAAGACCCTTTTGATCAGGTAGAGAATAGGCTACAAAGCTCCATAGAAATACCTCACCCCAGTTTCAGGGTCCTTCCTGCTAAGCCTAGATTTGCCAGGGTCCTGGTGCAATGCAAATGGTTTCAAACTGATTTCTGTGAATAAATGCTGATGTTGGATAAAGAACTGAAAAAAATGTGCTCAACTTTTTCATCTTTTCTATTTTATTTTTGTAACTTATATTGTACACAACCCTGGAAGTAACTATTTTGGACATGTATTTTTATAAACCAGGTAAATTATCATTATCCTGGAATATTTGGACTAGGTTTGTTTTCTTTTCTTGGCTTAGTTTTCACTCAAAACAGAAATGACTGCCTCCCCTACGTCTGGGTCTCAATTTCAAGCGCAGGTTCTGGAGGGGGGACAGAGTCCTGTCAGGGTAGGACAGAGGTCTGGAAACACTGGCTGTACAGTGTCTCAACAGCTTTGGCCCTGCAGATGGAACCAGACTCTCCTCTTATCTTTGGGATGTGAAACTGAGAGCCCCAGTGTTGAAAGAAGAAAGCCCACTGCAGAGCCCCTTGCTGACATCCAGGGTCCATATCTGAAACACTGAATGGGACACTGGTTTAATCCAGACTGAATTCTGTGTAAGTCATGATAACAGTGTATGAGTTCATCTGGTTGATTTCTGATGTAACTCCTCTGGTATTTCATACTGGTAGTAAATACAGGTATGACCTTTCAGATTGCATATTTCAAAAGTAACATTGCCTAATGTTTTATAATAAAATATATTATGTGTGTTATGATTGGTGAAAAATAATACAGACTACATTTTAAAAATGAAATCTATGGCATGTTCAATTCTTGTATGTTTTTAAATGACTCTCCTTCTACATCACCATCTGTGATTACAGACAACATGAACATGGGTAGGTGTTGTAATGTCATGATTTCAGTCGATATTCACAAGTGTTTTCAAATTTAAAGGCAAAAACATTTCTCTGTTCTCTTCCTAAGCTAGACTTATCTGGATTCCAAAATTAGATAAAGACAGATCAAGAGGATTATAGGCCCTTTTCATAGATACAAACTGAACACAGCATTGTATGCTGTATCCAGAATGCAAGAGTGACTCAACAGTTCCAATAGATAGGCTTACTTTCCTTTTTTAAAAAAACTATCAGAAAACTACATAGAAAAGAGCTTTTTCTGGGGAGTGGCAGGTGGAGGCAGCAAATATTAAACATTCCCCATGGGGAGCAAGGGAAGGAAGGTAAGTATACTCTCCATCCCCTCTTTGTCTAACATGATAGGTCATCCTGAAGGAGGACAAAACTTAGTAAGGTGATAAGACCATCATGATTCTCATATACACATAGGTATGTGCATGCGTGTGTGTATATGTGTATGTATAAACTAAGGAGGCATAAGTTTAAAAAAAAAAAAAAAAGGATTTGACCAGGCCACTCACTGAGAGAGAAGGCCCTTTGGCCTACAAAACCCCTAAGTCTAGAAATAGCCAGCAACCCAGCTGGAGGCCGAGAGCACCAGTCCCCAGGGAAACCCCTTTCTTCTCTAACTAAATCAAAATGGACCATGTCCATAACTCCTCAATTGGGCAATAATGTTTTCCCAAGCCTCCAACTTCCAACACCTCCTTCACCCCTTAACCTCATTGCATACCATTATTATTCATTTTCAATAAACATCAATTGATGTTTATTGAAACTCTTCCACATTGTGGACTAGAGTAAAGAATTATATACAAGACAGTCTCTTCCTTTGGGGACCTTCTTACTCCATGGCTACAGTCAAATAATCCAGTATTAGTGGATATAATCTAATAGCCACATCAGTCTATCCTCAGTTTCACCTGGGGATATGTGCTGAGTAGGATGGTACAGGGAAGCTTTGTAATACAAGGGTCACACCTGGTTGGTAAGGTGAGGGAAGCTTCCCTGAGGAAGCAGTGACTGAACTCACAATGAAGGACAAGAAGTTCATGATGAAGGGGGCTCTAATCCTGTTGACTTCATCTCTAAAAGACAGCTCAGCTTGGCTCCTTTATCTCTCCATCACTATAGTCCAGTCCTCAAGTAAGGGGACAGGGGTTATTCCAGTCAAAATAGTGTCCTGGTTTCCACTCTTGTCCAGCTGCCCCCCATCTTTTACCCCATTTTAGAACAAATATCCTCATTGTTGCCCCACTGTCCATTTAAAACCACTATGGATTCCATTTGCCCATGTGGGCATTTCTCAAATTTGGGCTTCCCCTGCCACACTGCCACATACACCTCGGTGCTACTGAGGTTACCAGCTATCACAGAACACTGAAATGTCCTGAAACTATCTTCTGCACCTTTTATACTGATGGATTCTAAAAAATGGAAGGTTTATAAACCATGTTGATGTGATGAAGGTAACCACTCTCAAGGCAATTAGAGTCCTTGGATTCAATTTTTATATACATTTTTGCTTTTCCTAGAGTTTCTCTTAACAAACTTCCATTTTTATTTTTACTTTGATTTTCGTAAATCTATTTATAATTTTATGTTCATGAGTAGAACCAAGCCACAGTACACATGGTGAGATTGATCACCAGTCTCTTTCATGGACAAAGATCTCTTCTTAAGTCAAATGAACATTTAGGAGGCTGGGCATGTAACTCAGCAGTAGATAGCTTGCCTAGCATGTGCAAGACCATGGATATGATCCCTAGAACCTCAGAAAGAAATATTTAGCTCCGCACATGGTGAGAATCATACACTAGTGTCAACTGATTACGTTATGTCAAATGCCTGCTATGAATGGAGGGAAGCTTTTTAAACATTTCTCTGAAATGTAATATGCATACAAAAAACTGGACAATTTTAAGTGGGCAGCTCAATTAATTTCTACAATCTGAACACACCTGTGTGGACAACACCATTAAGATCCAGAAATGAAACATTACATTCACCCCAGAAACTCTTTTGCCCTTTCCAGCCACAAACCCTCAAGAGTAACATTTCTTTGATCTCAGTTTCACCTGTTTTTATGGTTTGTGTTTTTGGAATGAAGCAGTAGGTAATCTTATGTCTACAAACCTCTCTAGTTACTGAATAGAGTAATTAATTCACTTCCTCTCATTTCTATGTAGGATATCATAATTATCCATTCCACTGCTGATAGGTATTTCGGTAGTTTCCATTTTAGGGCTATTACAAAATAGCGCTACCATACGCATTTATGTACATGTCTGGTATGATTTTCTAGTGGGCGTGGAATTACTGAGCCAAGGGATATATTCGGCTTTAGTAGTGTAGCAACTATAACAAATTACAACAAATGTAGCGGTTAAAACAACACAGATTTATCATCTCACAGTTCTGTGGCTCAGAAGTCCTGGTTGGCTTAAATGGTTTCTGTGCTTCAGGTCTCATGAGACAGGTTCAACTAGCTTGGATCTTATGGGGAAGGTTCTGAAAAGAATCTGCTTCCTTCTGAGCTGTTTTCTGGTTGGTCAAATTCAGTTCCTTGCTATTGTAGAAAGGAGGACCCCATCTCTTTTCTGGCTTTTAGCTCTCTCCAATCTTAACAGGTAATCCCTACACCCCTACACCTCAGAGCTAACAACAGTTTTCAAGTCCCCCTCATGCCTAGTCTCCTGACTTCTCTTCTGCTGCACCGTTTCTCCAACCAGAGTACTTACTCTGCTTTTAAAGGTACATATGATTGGACTGGGCCAGTGGAGATAATTCAAACTAATCTATTTTAAAGTTTATAACCTATAGACTTCAAGTCTATAATTTTTGAAGTCCTCTTTGCCATATAATAAAACATACCCACAGGTTCCAGGGATTGGGACATGAACATCTCTAGGAGGTCATTACTCAACCTACCAAAGTAGATACTACCCAATAAGTTCCAAAAATCATTGTTCCCATTTATATTCCCACCAGTGGTGAAAGAGAATTCAGGTTGTTATACAGCTACTATAACCCTTGATGTCTTTATGTCTTTCTCATTATACCTAATAAAATAACCTATCTTATTTTTTATTCACCAATTCTGGTGGGTTCATAGTGTTCTTGATGTGGAATGATGACTGGATCTGCAATGTTCCTCAAAGGCTCATGTGTTAAAGCCTTGGTTACCAGCCTATGGCACTATTGGGAGGCAGTAGAACATTTAATAGATGGGGCCTAGTGGAAGAAAGTTAGGTCACTGGGGCATGCCCTTGGAGGAGATGTTAGGATCCCAACTCCTTCCATCTCTCTCTCTCTGCTTTCTTCCACCATGAAGTGAGCAGTTTCCTCCACCATGTGTTCCCCACCATGATGTACTGTGCCACCACAGACCCAAAGCAGCAGTGCCAAGCAAACGTGGCAGTACTGAAACCGTGAGCCAAATAGACCTTTCCTCCTTATAAAATTATTATCTCAGGTATTTTATCATAGAGATGCAAAGCTTTCTAAGACAATGCCTGTTTGAGTTAAGCACTTTTTCATGGTTTATTGACATACAAATATCTTCTATTGTAAAGTTCTTGCCCAAGCCCTTTACCCATTCTTTTTCACAGATGCCAATTCTGTTGAACTTTCTTATCCTTTTACCAAGTTTGTCTTACCTTTTCCCCTATTTTCTTGAACCATATCCTTCATAGTTATTTTGAAGGCCTTACTTGATCATTATAATATCTGGATCACTTGTGAGTCTATGTCTAGTGCTACATGACCTTTCATCTTTATGTGTATTTTTTACAGTATGATGAACATTGTGATTTTGAAAAAGTAGAGGCTCCAAGTTATGTTTTCTCTTAGCGGAAAGGGTCCCGCTTTCTTCTCTTTGACATTTTTAGAGAAGTTGGCTACCTCATACCATAGGCATATAGCTGACTTCAGGCCGGGTACCAACTTGGAAAAGTCTGAGCCTCCCATTCCCAGAACCTTCTGGATCCCTAGGACTGCAGGAAATAGAGCTTTACCCCTCAGAATTGTTCACCTTTCACCTACACACCTTCACAATTTGACAAAGTATCTTCTTGAGGCCACAGCTCAACTGCCTGCCAGGAGCCTTCAGTATTGTCACTCCAGCCCTGCAAAAACACCAAAGTCTCTGGGATTTCATGTCTGCATGGCTTGGCTTCCTGCCAGGATCTAACATGGATTCTCAGCCTCTATCCAGACTCAGAATTTTTAAGCACCTCTGGGTAAAAACTGAGCCTGGCTCCTCAGGGTCAATTCACTGCCCTTCTATGGCTTTCACCTGTTAACTTTTTTGTTTTCAGGTCCCCTTCTCCGGCATGTTTTGACTCCTGAGTGCTGTGGAACTGGAGGGTATAACTCTGGCTCTCAGAATGTCTAAAAAGTTAAGGCCCATCAAACCTCACCCACACCTCAGAATTCAGCAAATGCTTTAGGGAGATATTAGTCTTAAATCTCCAATCTTGCACTTTAGCCCTCTACCTTCTCTAAACCTTGTATCCCTGTCCCATGCCCATCAAGAGTCAATGCCCCAGGGAAATAAAAGCTGACCTTCAATGGACTCAACTCAGAAGAGTTCTCTTCTATCTGGAATTTCAGTCTATCTCTAATGCCCTTGAGAATATGAGTTTTTAAAAAGGTGTACCTAACTTCTTCTGATTGTCAGAAGACAAACATTGCTCTGCCACAACCTACTACCCAGAAGCAAAAGTACCTTTTGACTTTTTATCGTGAAAATGTTCTCTTATACAGAAGAGAGTAATAAATATTTTTCATCCTGATTTCCTTGATTTAACTCTGTATATGTGTATGTACATTTCCTGTTATGAGACACTGAATTTTATCTTCCCAAAATTCATAAATTGAAGTCCTAACCCCCAATGTGTCACTATTTGGAGACAAGGCTTCTATGAGGTAATTCAGATTAAATTAGGCCAAAAGGGTAGTGTCTTAATCTAATAAGGTGGGTGGCTTTCTAAGAAATGGAAGAGAGAGTGATGGATCTCTCCATGTGTATACTTGAGAATGACCCATGTGTACACACAGGAGGAAGGCAAACCTCTGCTACCCAGGGAGAGGGCCTGGACAGAACTTGAGCATGCCGGCGCCCTGATCTCACATTGCCAACCTCCACAACTGGAGGACAATTCATTTCGCTGTTTAAATCATCCAACCTGTGTTATTTTGGTCTGGCAGCCTGAGTTGACTAAAACACCTCCTTTATGATTTAAGTAATTGATTGGCATTATGAAATTTCACCCCTAAATTTTCTAGTATGCATTTTTTAAACTAAAGATAACTCCGTATTTAAATTTCCTAAGTTATAGAAACTTTTTGAAAGTTACACTGAATACCAATATTGCCATAACTTATCTGTATTAAACTATTATTTAGACATGTTTGGACACAAAATCAAATAAATATAGCCAGTTTGTTAAAAAGCAAGACTTATGTGACATAATAGTAATGCAGCTTAATTTCTTTCCTGCCCTTTAAAGCTAATGGGTGTGGGGAAGTACATATTGAAAACATTAACAGACTTCATTACTTCTCTCATCACTCATAAGAGGGAAAAAAAAAAACCTATGATCAACCCAACCTAAGACAAAACTGCAGTCTCAATTCATTAAATAAAAATGGCCAGGCTGGAGCTGTGGCTCATGTTGCCAGCATGTGTGAGTATGCAGGTTCAAACCCCAGCCCCACATACACAGCAGAGTGTCAGCAGCGAGGGCCACATGAGGAACTAAAATGAAAAGTTGGTTCTCTATTCTCTCTCTCTCTCTCTCACTGTCCCTCTCTCTTTAAAAAAAAAAAAAAAAGCCAGTGTCATGTCATCCAAACTTGCCAAATTCATTACCTTAACTGCCTGGGGTATTCAGGAGACAGGAAGGCAAGAAAGGGAATATAACATATTCCTCCCCTTCCTGATATTTTTGCATCTATCTCTCCTTTTCTTCTTGCTAGCTCAACTTTTTGGTGGTGGTGGTGGTGATATGTGTTGGGGGTGGAGGGTATCTGTTTTATCCCACTAAGATCAAAGTGGGAAACCAGTGGGGACATGGTGGGCAGGAAAGTTCTACATTTAACTGGTCCATCTTTGACTGGCCCATCATGAGATGGATTTGAGTTCTCACATCTTTGAGGATCTGTTTCCAGGGACCACACTTTGGTACCAGGTTGGGCCTCATTGCTGTATCACACAGTAGGTGCCTGACTCATCTATGTAAATTGGGAACCCCTGGTCTTCTCCCATGAGTATGTGGCCGACATCACTTCTTCATAGTCCTCAGAACACTTCACTTACCTCTAGGCTCTCTGAGAGAAGGGATACATGGCTGTAATGTGCATGAAAGAAATGACTGAAGTATTGGATTTCAAATTTGACTGGCTCAGAACTACTCAAAGTATCTGCTGAAATATTTTATTTCCTAGGCTCCACTCATACCCTCTGAGTCAGAGGTCTTGCAGGGGTCTTGGACACCTGTTTTGTAAATAAATCCCCAGGAGAAGTCAGGACTACTTCATCCATTCTGCCTAGCCAATGGGAATCATGAAAGGTTTGGGCATACCCAGCCAGACTGTGGGCTCAATCTCTGCTGTGTCACCTGCCCAAGTCACCTGTCCTCTCTGAGCCTCTCTTGGGAAATGATGTACCCTATTGCTGCTGTTGCATGTTACCCAAATATGGTGGCTCAAAATGACACAATTGTATTATCTTACAGCTCTACAGGTCAAAAGTACAACATGGGTTTTGGTGGGCCTAAAATATGGTGTCAGGTAGGGTGACTGTTTCTGGGGCTGTAGGGGAGAATTGGATTTTTTTGCCTTTTCCCATTTCTAGAAGCTTCCCACACTCCTCAACTCATGGCCTCTTCCTCTATTTTCAAAGCTCAAAGCTCAGCATCTCTAACCCTGCTTCCATTGTCATGTCTGTCTTTCTCTGGCTTTCTTATTTTGCCTCCCTCTTCTGATTTTTTTCTTCCAGGTACTGGGTATGCAGAGTCCCATGCATAGTAGACAAGTGCTCTTCTATTACTGAGTTATATCCCCAGCCCTTTTTTGTATTTTATTTTGAGACAGGGTCTCTTTTAAGTTGTAGAGGCTGGCTTTAAACTTGCCATCTCCTTCCTCAACCTCCACTTTTTTTTTTTGTTTTTTTATTAAGAGTATATAGAGATACAAATGAGAGGGAAACATTATCAAACCATCAATGACCAATGTATATATACATAGTTATCCAGGGGTAATGCCAAAACATGGATGACCACCTTGGGTTTCACCTGTTGCAGTTTCCCCCAGAAGAACTCTTGCATTAAATGGGTATCTCGTGGAGGAATAACATCTGCTTCTGAGATGGTTCCCCTATATTCCCATTCTCCAGTATCCTAGGAGTTCTTCTAATACCCTACCCCCCACCCTCTTCCCCCTCCCTACACCTCCAAGTATCCTAGGGAGCCATCCCCTTGTTACGCTGAGAATCATACAATTTGAAGTTATTGTTAGGTTAGTCGTTTAACCTACTGCTTCCCCATGTATTCTAGCTTCCACAGATGAGAGAAACCATTCGGCCCTTGAGTCTCTGAGATTGGGATATTTCACTTAGCATAATTCCTTCCATCTCCATCCATTTGATTTCAAAAGCCATAATATCGTCTTCTCTAATGGCCGAGTAGTATTCCATTGTATATATGTACCAAAGTTTTTGTATCTACTCATCGAGTGAGGGGCATCTGGGTTGGTTCCATAATCTAGCTATAGTAAATTGAGCTGCTGTAAACATTGAGGAAGCCACATCACTATAATACGATGATTCTAACTCTTTTGGGAAAATCCCCAGGAGTGGGATAGCTGGGTCATAAGGTGGTTCCATCCTTAATTTTTTGAGGATTCTCCACACTGCTTTCCATAGTGGCTGACCCAGTTTGCAGTCCCACCAGCAGTGTAACAGTTCAACCTCCACTTTTAAGAACCTGACACAGATAATCCAAGATATCCTCCCCATACCTGCAAAGTCATGGAAGGTAACATAGTCACAGGTTCTGGGGATAAGGGCATGGATAACTTTGGGAATCATTATTCTGCCTACCATAGGCAGAAACGACAACTCCATATCCACTTCAATCAGTATTTCTTAAAATCTGCCCCATCTTCCCTGTGACATCAGCATCATGTGAGTTGCTTGTTACAAATACAAAATGCAGGGCTACCCAGACCTCCAGACCCGGGTTTCAAAGGGGGCCTGAGGGGTGCTATCTTTTCTTCACATGTTCCAATTGATTCCTATGCACACTAGCATTTGACTATCTTGGCAGATGTCTGGTTACTCAAGAGGGGAGAAAAGGTTTGCATCTTCTGTTCCCCACCAGAACCTGATGCTCTGATCATGTGGCAACTTTCTCCCAAGCTTTGGAGACTGAGGACTGAGGTGTTTCCCATGCCTGCATATGTAGTCTCTGCCGCATGCTGCCCCCCAGGACCCAGTAAAACTGGGCCTAAATCTATACTCCAGGACACTTGGAGCCCCCTGCCATGTAATGGGGTGGGGAGGTCATGTCTAAAATTCAGAAAGGCCATGGGCACCTCTGTACTTCCATATCCCATAATAACCATAGAAGGGCAAGTTCAATAGCCATGGCCTGATGAGGACATGGTAACTGGATGCTCCAACCCTGAAGGCTAATCACAGGTATGCCACAAGGACTGGCATTAAGTATGCCTGAAGCTCTGAAGATTGAAGGAGGGACTTAACAAAGGACATGAGGAAATCTGAGTCCTGAGGGGTGAATTTTAGCAGGCAAGACTTTCACCCTGCCCTGTAGTCTTATGGACCAGGCACATGGCTCTGTGCAAACTCACCTTATAGACATGCACACCACATATGCCACAAACCCACGACACACTACATGCACTCATATATCGCACACATGTGTAGTCTGAACATGTACAATGCACATGCATATGCATGGAATACCACTACATGTGCACTCTTACATATACATGCACATGTACCATGTGCACATGCATGTGTGTACACACATATTTACTCTCACTCCTCCCTGATCCCCACCCAGACTCTGGATAGGCAGGACCCTGGTCTATTAACAGTAGTAGAATGTTTTACATACACATACATCCCAGTAGCCAGCTATATGGTGACTTTCTCCTGGAGTTTTGCCCTTGCAGTAACTTTGGAGAGCTTTCACCAGATCTGAGAATGGGCACTACTTTATGGGTTGCACTAATAAAATGCACTGGGCAGAGCCCAATATTCTGTCCTCATTGTTCTCAGATCTTATTGGTGATCCTGCTCAGCAGCCTTGCTGGCTGTTAGACTCCCTCCTGAGTCACCTGCTGTCACTGTGCCAAGAATTGCAGGCAGACATGCTGCAGAGAACATCCAGGCTCCAGGCGCTGAGTGTTTGCTGCTGTTGGAACCTCAAGGGTTCCTTCCTTCACTTCCAATGGCTCACCCACTACTGCATCCACAAGTCCAATCACCTCCAGGTATCCCTCAAATGATCCCTGTCTACTGTAAAGGGGCTTCTCCCCCTCCTTGGGATAAGTGTCCCTGCTCCCTCTGGCCACACCCCAGCCACTTCTGTCACTCCTCACACATTCTCCTTGCATTTCTATCACCCAACCCTGTGGCTTCTTCCCCTAAAACAGCCCTCCCTTGAGTCTTTCCCCATCTCCTGCCTCTTCCTGGGGTCGGTACTCTTCAGCTGTCCCCTGCCATCACCGCTTCATGGGCTTCTGCCTGCTGCTGCTCCCTTATGTCCACTCTCAGTGGATAAAGATCCAAGTGGGAGTAGGTGGGGGATGGGCAACAAACCCTGGTGGTCCAGAGTCATGTGTGTAGGAGATGTCGTCTGGACAACCAAGGCAGGGGGCCCAGGGGGATGATGATGGGAAAGGCTTCATGGGAACCAGTACCAGTACAGCTGCCAGCACCTCCCTGGCAAAGCTGGGGCTAAACCTGCTCCTAAGGCCACACCCAAGGGACAGAATCCATTTCATCCTATCCTGGAGGCTGCCCCGACCCTTCCTCCTCAGTTCCTAGCACTCTTCAGCCTCCTTCCTCACTCACTCATGCGCAAAGATGCCATGAGTCTACCCTGCTCATAGGGCTTTAGCCTCTGATCTCCCCTTTGCCCAGAACACTCCTCCCCAGGCTCTTCATCATTCCTCAGTATAATGCATGTCACAGAGAAGTCTTTACCGAGTCTTCCCGTCTATAGTAACCCTAGCCAAACTCAACCACCTCTCCATATTCATTACTTTATGGCACTCAGTGCTCTCTGAAGCAATTGTCTTTATTCGTTTGTTTGTATGAAGCCCTGTCTTCCCCAGTGGGCAGGGCTAATCACCCCTGCAAGCAAAGTGATGGGGAGGTGTCAGGGTAAGCTGAGCTGACAGATCTCCAGATGGCTCATTCCAACGTCCACCCTATTAGGCTGGCTGGGGGCGTGGCTTCAGTCAAGACACAGAGGCCAAGCTGGCTGGCTGGCTGGAGGTGGGGGCGCAGGGCAAAGGGCAGCTTGCCTGGGAAAAGAACAGCCAATCGGGACGCTGGCGGACAAGCTCCAATGGATTGATGGATCCACCTGCCAATCTCTGAAGGACCAACCCCGTCATCAACTTCCTCCCAGTTAACCAGCAAAAGCCAGCTGCCTAGCGAAGGTCCAGTGCCATTTTTCCCTGCATGGGGCCCATTTCTTCTTGCCTGCAGTCACTTCCCATGCCGGCCCTCATTATGGCAGCACAGGTGAAATTGGCCCGAGACCAACAAATCCAATAAACATCTCTGCCTGAATTTACACCATCATTATTCCTTTTTCTATTTTTTACACACCCCACACTCCAGAAATGAGCAGGATCTGGAATGGGAAGGGAGGCTGGGGCAGAGTAGTGGATGGAACATCCAAGGAACCTTGCTGGATCATGTGCTCTTGAGTGGATAGGGCAGGGAGGACAAAAGTCTCTCAAGGATTGACAATAGCACATGCAGCTATTGTCCTCCAAAGCTGGGGATTGCCCAGAACAGACTCCATGTTGGTCTTGAGGCTCAAAGAACTGCCTAGCTACTTCCTCAGCATAGACCTGACTTCCCATGTAGCACCGGACTTGGCAGGGAACGACCACAGGGGAACTCAAAGAACACAGGCTTTTTCCCCTTGTCACACACCACCCCTGCCTCATTCAGTCCTGGGTGACATTGAGCTATGGCCAGAGGCAAGTACATCCTTATATTTCAGTTGCTCTTCCAGGTGCTGCTCTGCTGCAAGCATTCCCCACCCTGCTCTCAGTATGGCAATGATGCCTGGTGGCCCCAGTCATTGACTAGGAGAAAGGTGACTCATTGGGGGATGTCCAAGCCTTTGCTCACAGAAAGGGTGGGCAGAGACTGGCCCCTGCTCCTCTCACTTACACTGGGTGAGGAGGGCTGCATGGTTTTGCTCAGGCCCCATCATATTGCAGCTGAACAGGTCAGCTCATTGAAGTTCTCTTAGAGACTTCTCTTTCCCCAGACCCCCACATGCCTCAGATACAACAGGACTGACCTCAGGACTAGGGTTTAGGATAACAATAAGAGAAGATTTAGGGGCTCCATAAGCACTAGCCTGAGGACTGGACCCAGTGCCTATACCCCAAGCTGGCAGCCATGTGGTGGAAGCCACACTCCAGTGTGCCTGCCTCTGTTCCTCACTCCCCTTACCACACCTGGCCCTTGGCATTGGTCTCAGTTATCACTCTGACCAGTCTCTGCCCCTGCCCCTGCCCCAAGGAACTGCAGCCTCCTTGCTCAACCCACTCAACCCACACTGGTCCTGATACATCGGTGTGCGCCAAGCAGGTACCTGCTCTTTCTGGGCCTCAGCCTCCCCAACCTCAGGGACTAGACTTTATTGTTTTTAACCAGCCCATTCTTCTAGAAACCACCCTCAGGACGTACTTGAAGCAGCACCCTTTCCCCAATCTCAGAGGTGATGCCAGGGCTGCATCCATCACCAGCAGTAGGTGAAGAAACACCCCGGTCTATAATCTTCACTCTCTGGATCTGGGGAAAGGGCTCCAGCAGGGTCCTTCTGAACCTGTACACACATCCCTGTACTCTTCTGGGAACTACTAGGCAGAAGCAATTTATTTGAGGGTGTCAACTGGAGGTTACTCTGCACAGAGTAGGGGAGATGGATTCTTATTTGTATTGTTTAATATTCTGGATCTGGCTATTTCTGAAAACAGCATATCTTGACTTTTCATGCTTTACCAGCCAATAAACTCTTCTTTAAGGTGAATTGGCTTGGGGTTTCAGCTACGTCTCATCAGACAGTCCTACTGAATCAGAGGACAGCTGTTCTGACCTCTACACTGAGACAAACCAGGAAGCTTTTACTGTCCAGGTGAACTCAGTTCAGGAAATCATCTGATCCCTTTCCGAAAGTGTAGTAACACTTAACCTCCTTGCACCCCAGTGTCTTCAGAGCGCCACCCCACTCTCCTGTGAGCTGATTCTCTGGGGGTCTCCCTCGCCGGACAGAGAGATGGCTGTGTGCAGTTTTCGCCACCTCCTCAATGCCCACAGGACTCAGGAACACAGACAACCCAGTTGGGTCATCGGAGGAGAGTCGGGAAGAGTGATCAGCCTTGAGGAAAGAGGGTGAAGTGGGTTTCAGAATGTCCAGAGAAGAGGTGGCGATGGGTTCAAGTGCAGAGTCCGTCAGGAATCATGCTCTGGAGGGTAGAGTCTGAGCGCATAGCAAGGCAATTCTAGCCTGTGTGACCTGGCAATAGGGGTGGGAACCGAGCCGCAGTGCAGGTCCTGACGGCAGGAGAGTGACGTCTGGCCTTGACCCTGAGACCTGGGAGTAGGGCAGAGGCCTGAAGGACAGAGGCGCCTAGGGTAGCACGAAGCTGCTTGCAAGGCGGCAGGAACAGACTCGCTCAGCAGGGACTCCCAGGGCTCCACCCCCGCGCCCCTCCCGCTTGGTGCTCCCCATGCCGCCGCGAGGGGGCGCCGCGCCGCGCTCCTTCGGGGACGACCAGCAGGCGCTCGGGTGGGCTGCACCCGGGATCGGAACGGGCTGCGGGCTGCGAGCGGGCAGAGCTCCGGGTCTGCGGCGCAGCCGCTCGCAGAGGGCACAGCGGGCGCTGCCCATGGGCCGGGCCCGGGCTTCGGGCGTGCCGGGAGCCGGTGAGTGGTGGCATGAGTTGACGGGACACCTGGCGCTGAGGACAAGGGCGCGAGGCTCACGGGCGCATGGGAGGGGCTGCGAGCCGCGGCTGGGCGCCGGGTGCGGGTGAGGTTGGGAGGCGTAGGTGAGAGACAGTTAGCTGGACGTGGATGGTGGGCATCCAGGCTGCTGGCGGGTACGCGCGGGTCTGACCCAGGGCACAGGTGCGCGCACGGGTGACAGTGCTCGTGGCCGACAGGCCGGCGGGCTGGCGGGGCCCGGAACCGCGGCGCGCGCGTGTGTGTGTGCGTGTGTGTGTGTGTGTGGCTGGCGCTACGAGGGGTAGTGGATCGTGGAGGGGGCTACGTGCTGCGGAGGGACTCGGGTGTGTGGGCTGGAGTCAGCAGGGTGTGGGTCTCTGGGACTGGAGATGCATGGAGAGCCTGGGGAGAGGATCCGCAAAGGGCACACACCCAACCCACTGAGGGAGACCTGGTTCTCCCTTGAGTTCCCCGCCGCTTGAAGAGATTCTTTCAATCTCTCAGGTGACAGGAAAAGCCAGCCTTCACCCCACACTGGACCTCAGTTTCCACGTCTATGAAATGGGGCGGCAAAGCTTATCTGTGGGGTGCTTGTGAAGAAGGGAAAGGTTCTTGTCCTTAGAGGAAGAGGGTGTTGTCACAGAAGCTGGTATGTATCTGAGGGCCTGCAGGATGGTGGGATCTGCTTGGGGGTTCTGGGTGTGTCCCTCACACTGTGACAACGTGCATGATCAAACGACCACCAGGTGTTGGTTTTTTGATTGTTTGTTTTCTGTATTTAGGTTGGGAAAAGGAGGGCTGGGACCAGTACACAGAAGAGGGATGCCTCAGACCTGCTCCATGCTCAGCATGGGTAAAGACAACTTGGGGCAGTGGAGAGGAGTCTCCCTCCTGCTACCTAGGACTATGGGGCAGTTGTTCTGCTGAGAGCCAAAGAATCTTGAAAGATCTAGCTGCCTGATCGGTGCTGTATTTCCATTTCACAGCAGAACTGAGGCTTAGTATAATGACAGAATTTGTTCAGTCTCAGGACCATGAAGTGGCAAAGGTCCAACCTAGATACTTTGGCCACTGTGCCAGGCAACCAGGGGAAGCCTGGGGTTTTCCACTCACTTGCTCAGAGCATTCATTGAGCACCTTCTGTGTACCACCTGCTTTCTGCCCTAGTAGTAAGTGCTTTTGAGCTGGTGCGGGAGGGATAAGCCACCCAATTATATTTATGAAAGGAAAATGCCACCCAGCGTGCTGGTACATACCTGTGATCCCAACTACTTGAGAAGATTGCAAGAAAGATGGGGATGGGGGGAGACACTTCACCTATTCGAGGAAGAGGCCCCGACTGCTATGAATGAAAAAGGAGGATGCCACAGCAAAGGTCCAGGGGAACAGCAGGTTCATGGTCCCTGTAGCAGGTATAGGTGCTGGATGACAGGAACAGGACCAGACAGAGCCAGTGAGAGAAGCTGATAGAGTTTGGACTTTCGTCTGGGTGCAGTGGGTAGACCCCAGAAAATTTGGAATTTGAGTATTGAAAGGATGTCCCTAATGGCTGTGGAGAAGTCTCCAGGCGCCAGGAGAGGGAGGAGTCAACCTGGCATAGATGGGACTGCATGGTGATCAGCAGATGCCCCAATCCCTGCATTCATGGGGGTACATTACTGCCACTCTCCTGCCACTATCTGACCTTTCTATGCCTGGCAGGGTATGAGGCATAGTTGATTGGATCACACTTTCCTTTTATTAGCTCTAGATTTTTTTTTACCAGACTTAGGAGGATATTTCACAGTGTTTTGTAACACTTGTTTCATTTTGCATTTAATATATGGATCCAATATGATCTTTTTCTAAATGTCTCTCTATTCCAACTCTATTTATTTATTAAAAAGGCCATCTTCTCTCTAGTGATCAGAAATGTATCTTTATAATATGCTAAACATCCGAAAGCGCTGGACCTGTTTCTAGTCTGTCTCACAGGTTTATCTATTCATGTGCTGGTGAAAGCATTAGTGTGTGCATGTGTACACTCAAACATGTTTGTGTATTTAAAGGAAAGAAAGACTTTATTCAAGACTATTGCAATAATCTTGATGCATTTTGATGCCCAATAAGACTGATTCCTTATATTGCTTTTATTTCAAGGATTTCCTAGTTGTTCCATGGTGTTGCTAGTATTTGCAGGGAATCATATTAAACTTTTTGTATTAACTTCAAGAAAATTGACATATTCATGAGTTTAAGTCATCTCATCCAGAAACAGGAGGATGTGTTTCTACTTCCTCAGGACTACATTTTTTATTGTTTTAGTTGTAGATGGACACAATGCCTTTATTTTATTAATTTGTTTGTTTGCTTATTTAATATGGTGCTGAGTATCAAACCCAATACTCACACATGCTAGGCAAGCATTTTGGCACTGAGCTCTGGGCACAGCCCTCAAGACTACCTTTATGAGTGTTTTCCTCTTATAGGTCACATTTCTTGTTAAGTTTACTCACGGGTATTTTACGTTGTTTGTTGCAATTGTTTCTTAAGCTATATTTTCTGGTTGTTGTTTCTGTGTATTTTATGTATTTCTACCTTACTAATTTTTTTAAAAGAGAGAAAGGGACAGTGAGAGAGAGAAAGAGAGATGAATTTTATTTAGTTTTTCATCTGGTTTTCATTGCTCTGACACTTAGTTGTATATGTGGTGCTGGAGTTCGAACCCAGGTCCTTGCATATACCAGGCAAGCGCCATAACCACTGAGCCACAGCTCTAACCCCGACCTTACTAAATTTATTTGCTGTTAATTTTATTGTTGATTTTCAGATGGTTCAGGTATTCTGTCACCTGCAAATTCAAATAATTTTTCTTCACTGATTTTTATGCATTTATTGCTTTCTTTTATCTAATTAAATTGGCTAAATACTTTCAATTCAATGTTAAATATTGGCTATAATAGACATCTTTACCTTGTTCTTGACCTTTGTGAAAAATACCATTAATATGTTCCCCATTAAGGAAGGTGATGACTTTAGGATGGGAAGAAATGAATGGACAGATGGATAGGTAGACAAAATGTGAAGGGAATATCTTAGTCCATTTCTGCTGCTTTAACAAAATACCAAAGACTGAATAATTTATAAATAGTTTATTTGGCCCATGATTCTAGAGGTTGAGAAGTCCAAGATTAAGGGATCATACCTGTGAGAGTCTTTGTCCTGCATCATCCCTTGGCAGAAGGAGGAAGGATAAAACAAGAAGAAAGCCAGAGCACAAGAGGGTGCCTAACTTGCTTTTATGACAAATCACTCTCTAGATAACTAACCCAGTGCCACAATAATGACATTAATCTATTCATGAAGAAAGAGATCTCATAACCTAATCACCTGTTATTAGGCCCTGCCTCTTTTTTTTTTTTTTTTTTAAAGAGAGAGGGACAGTGAGAGAGACAGAGAAAGAGAGAAACAACTTTATTGAGATTTTTCACATGGCCTTAGTTGCTCCAACACTTAGTTGTGTACGTGGTGCTGGGGTTTGAACCCGGGTCCTCCTGCTTGCCAGGCAAGCGCCGAAACCGCTGAGCCACCGCTCCAGCCCCATAGGCCCTGCCTCTTAACACTGTCACATTGGGGATGATGTTTCTTAGTACATGAACTTTAGTGGACACAGTCAAGCCATATCAGGGAGTATCCATTGATTCCTATTTTATTGGAAATATTTAATATTTATTGAAACCATATATGGAAATAATGATAATAACGTTATTTCTCCTTAGTACTATTAACATAGTGAATTATATTAGTAGATTTCCTAATGTTAGGTCTGGGATTAGGATGAGGCAAACAATAAGACAAAAATAAGAATATTAATATTAGCCATCTTTGCATTCCTGAAGCCAAACCCACTTGAGCAGTATGTTGTTCTACAATGATTATATTAGTTACCTATTGCTGTGGAACAAGTTATCATTAACCAAGTGACTTAAAGCAGCACAAGTTTATTATCACATAGCTTCTAAGGCGTCTACACATGACTCAGCCTTTTCTGCTGGTGTTAGCCAAGACTGCGTTCCCATCAACTGGAGAATGATTTACTTTTCTACTCACTGTTATTGTTGGCAGGATTTACTTCTTTGAAGGTGTAGGACTGAGATCTTAAATTTTTGCTGGTTGTTGTCTGGAGGCCACTTTCAACTTTTAGAGTTCACCCATAGTTCTTACAGACCACCTCCAGTTGCTTGTCATGTGTACCTCCCCAATGTTGCTGCTTACACCACTAAACCAGCAAAGAGAAGCTCTAGAGCAAATCTATTAGCAAATCAGAATCATAATATAACATAACAAAACATAACTTATCATAACATAACATAATCATGATATCCTAAAACTTTTGCGGTATTCCTTTAGTTGGAAGAAGGGGTGAACAGCAAGAGTCAGGGATCTTGTGGGTGGGTGCTGACGAGACTGTGCACTATAATAGCATTGGATTGTGGTTGCTAATATTTATTTTTGCTAGTTTGCCCAGCCATTCCTTGGCTTGACAAAATTTAGCACTTGAGCACTTGATAGTTCCTTGAGAGCTCATGAGTACAGTATTCCTTGATTTCTTTCTTTCTCTACTTTTGATACTTGAAAGATAAATTAGCAGGTTATAAAATCCTTGGTTTACATTTTCTTTCCTAAAATTTGTTAAGATCTTGCTGTGGGTTGTATGCTTACACATTGTTGTCAAGAAGTGTGATGTAAGCATGTTTTTCTTTCCTTTGTAAAAAAGTGCTTGATCATTCTTCGGAGGCTCCAAAGGACTTTTTCCCCCCTTTACTCTCAAAGTCTAATCATTCCATTAGGCAATGTCTTTAGAATTGATCTCATTGAGGATTGATTTTCTGTTTACCTTTTTGTTGTTGTTGTCCATTTCTGTTAAGTTTCTCAATTTATACTTTAGGTTTTTTCACTTGTATGATTTTTTTCTTAGGGTGTCTTAATCCATTCAGGCTGCTATTAAAAAATGCCATAGTAACCAGGTGGTTTAAAATGATAGAAATTTATTTCTCATATTTCTGGAGGCTGGTGAGTCCAATATTAGGGCACCAGAATATTAGCAATTCAATAAGGGCCCACTATCTGGTTGATAAACTATCTTCTTATTGCAACCTCTCATGAGGGAAGAGATCTCTCTGGGGTATTTTTTTTAAATAAGGGCATTAATCTAATTAATGATGGCTTTAATCTTATGACCTAATCATTTCCCGAAGGTCCCATCTCCAAATACCATCACATTAAACATTAGGTTTCAACATTTGAATTTTGGGAAAACACAAATATTCAGACTATTGCACAATTCAATTCAAGTCAGGTTTCTGGATTACATTTTTCTCTTTGTAAATTGGTTTATGGGGATTATATTGGCTTTGTGTAGATATGATCTGTCATTTTCTATTAGAAATGTTTTCTTAAACTGGTAACAGATGACTATAGGCAGGAGTTGGGGATTTGGGGACCAAACTAGGTTTCTTAGTTTGAGAGTTCCCTCTTATTTTGATGCAATAAAGTACAGAGTGTTTTCTGTGTTGGAGCCAGTTCTGAAGGTTGGAGTTTTCTTGCACCAATCGGAAGTGTGCAATGTCCTCACTGCTATTCATGCAGGAGGTGTGGATACAAGTTGTTATATTTGCTCTCTTGGTTGATGTGTATTGGATTTTATCATGAAGAAATTTAGACTTAGGTGGCTGCCATTATCCATATGGACTTGGAGGCTTCAACAACCTTGTTTCTTGAAAAAGTTTGGGAAGAATGGTGTACTCTTTGTCAAAATCCATCAGTTTTCAGAAATGTGGAACATTTACAATATCTCACTGCCCATTATTTTTGGTAAATCATTTAAGAGTAAATTGCAGGGATCATGACATCAGCAACACCTTAAAACAACTCAGAACACTCAAGAAATCAAACATTAACCCAAAAAATATTTGTCCTATACAGTCCATTTTCAGTTTTCTTCAGTTGCCCCAATAATGTCCTTTTGGGCTTTATTTTTTAAATGAAGGATCCAATCAGTGACCAAACATTGCATTGGTTTGCAATATCTTAGATTCTTTTAATCTGCAATAATCTCTCCATTTTCCCCATATCTGTCTTGACAGGCTGTTGTGAAGCTCCGTATCAATTTTCTCTCATGATCTGGATTTCTCAGACTTTTTCCTTAAAAAATAATTCAGGCTGTTTCAGATCAAACTCATTTTAAAATTACAGAATGTGATACTAGAAAAAGAAGCTCACTCTATCTTCTGTCTCCCTCATCTGGTGTCCCTCTGGGGTCAGGGATATCTGTCAGCAAGTGTGTGGAGAGTGTGTAGGGAGAGGAGAAGTGTAGTACCTTTGGCTGAGTAGCCATTGGGGAGGATCTTGGGCCAAAGGGTGTACAAGGATATCCTGTGGTCTTTGGATATCCTGCCTCAGTTTCCCTGCCTATGACTCTGGTGTTCTTCCCAGTCCTCTTCCTATCACTGTATCCTCGCAAGAGACTATCCCCTCTTTCCCAACGTTATGGACTTTGTCCTATGGGTCCAACTCTGCCTCCCTGGGTTTCCTCTTTCAGCAAAGGCTCCTGCCATGTTCATTACATACAAGTCCCCCTAAAGGATTCCACAAGCAACTAAATACAGTAGAAAACACCCAGGTCCCAGAGGCCCAGATTTGAATCCACTTGCTACAGTCAGAATGTGTCCCCTCACTGAAACTCATTCACCAAGATGATAGCATTACAAGGTTGGGTCTTTAAGAAATGATTAACTCGTGAGGGTGGAACCCTTATGAATGGGGTTAGTGGCTTTATAAAAGAGGTACCGGGAGTTGTTGCACCTTCTGCCATGTGAGGATGCAGCAACAATACATCATCTGTGGAGCAGAGGGTGAGGCCTCACCAGACATCAAATCTGCTGGCTTCTTGATCTTAGGCCTCCCAGCTTCAGAACTATGGGAAATAAGCTTCTATTATTTGTAAATTATCTAGGTATTTTGAGATATTCTTAAGAACTGACTAAGACACACCTCTTCCTCACTGGTGACTCTCTTATAATCAACACAGGTCTGGGCCTCAGACACTAAGTAGGGTTAATAATGCCAACGGCAGGCACAGAGCAGGTGTCCACTGTGCATTCATTTCCTTCACTTCTTGGGGACCCAAAATGTGTCCCTCGCTTTCAGGAATGATAACCTAAGGACCTGACATTCCTCTGCCCAGAAGAGCTCCTTGGGGCCAAGGCCTGCAAAAGGAAGCCCTCTTGTGCTCTACAAAAAGATACTGGTGTACTGTTGATGGGATACGAAAGATTCCCCAAACTAGTGAGCCTCTCAACAAGGAAGAATCCTGTCAACTAATCTGTGAATGACACATGAATTGGGGGTAAGAGGTTCTCAGTTTACTATTTTTGAATAGAGTTAACATAGGCCCACGTTACCAGTTAAAGGCCTTTGCATCCTGCAGCAAGGATCATTCTGATTGGCAAATTCCTGCTTTCCGTACAATGAAAGGGCTAAGAGCCAGGAAGTAGTGCAGCCTCTTGAAATCAGTGGAATAATGCCCCTGCTGAGTAAATATTTACTTGGGTTTTTTTGTTGTTATTTTTTGTGTGTATGTGTGTGCATGCATGCATGTGTGTTAGCTCTCTGTCACTGTGATGAAATATCTTAGAAAATCAAATTTTAAGGAAGAAAGGTTTATTTTGGCTCACAATTTCAGGTTTTAGAACATGGTTATTTGACTCTGTTACTTTGGATGTGTATGTAGCAGCACAGTATATCATGGCAGGAGTGTGTGTGATGGAAGACAACTCTTCACCTCATGGCAAGCAGGAAGCAAAAATAAGAGGAAGAGGAGGGGCCAGTGTCCCAATAGCCCCTTCAAGGACATGCCCCCAATGACCTAACTTTCTCTGCCAGGCCCCTCCTCCTTAAGGTTCCACCACCTCCCAATAGTGCCATAGGCTGGTGACCAACCTTGAACATTTGGGTTTTCCGGGGGACATTCAGGATCTAAACT
Organism: Aplodontia rufa; assembly: GCA_004027875.1. Classification (NCBI taxonomy): domain Eukaryota; kingdom Metazoa; phylum Chordata; class Mammalia; order Rodentia; family Aplodontiidae; genus Aplodontia; species Aplodontia rufa. The sequence goes on from PVKS010006215.1 coordinate 49,155, forward strand.
ATAGACTAGGGATATGGCTCAGTGATAGAGTGATAGAGTACTCACCTAGCATACAGGAGACCCTCATTTGATCCCCAGAACTACAAAAAATAGTGGGAAGTCGGAATCCAAACTGTAGTATTTGGTCAATAAATTCTTCTTCTTTCTTCTGAAGAGACAGTGTCTCGTTATGTTTGCCTGGCCCCCAAATCCTGGGATCCAGTGATCCTTCTGCCTCATTCTCCCCAGTAAGTGAGAATACAAGTGTGTGCCACCATGCCTGGCTGTTTTATTTTTAAATGCAAGCAGCATTCAAATGTGCCAAAGTCTGGCTAAATAATAAAGTGACGACTGCTCTGATGGGTTAGACACTTCTTCAGAGTCACTGGCTGTGTACTTGGACCTCAAGTAATTCTGATAGCAATTGCCATCTATTTTACAGACGAGAGAACTGAAGCTTACCAACACGCAGGGACTTCCTAGGATCACAATGTCAGTGTAGGCCTTGGAGCTCAGTCTGCTGTTTATGTTTTGTACTGTTTATAGTCTGGGCCACTTTCAAGTAGTGTGCCCCCATCCCGTTGTCTGTTTTTATGGGGCCTCCAGTCTCTCCTCACCACCTGTTATAGTTTAAATATGGTTTGTCTCCACCAAAATTCATATCAGTCTTCAGCTTTGTCCCCAGTGTAATAGCACTGAGTGGTGTTAGGATCTTTAAGAGGTGACCAGGTCATGAAAAGGAGTCAATGCTTTTCTGGCAGGAGTGAGCTCCACCTCTTGCAGGACTGGATTGGTTATGGGTTCTTGAAAAGTGAACTTCCCTCCCCTCAACCTCTATCGCATACGTACTCTCTTCCACATGTGCCCACATGCCCTTCCACTTTACGCTGTGAATTGAAGCTGTATTACACCCTCACCAGAAGCCAAGCCAGTGCTGGCAACTTCCCAGCCCCCAGAACCATGAGCTAAAAGAAATCGCTTTTGTTCATAAGCTACCTAGTTTCAAAAATTCTGTTATAGCTACATAAAACAGACTAAGACAGCACCTATCTGTCCATCCATCAGACCACCATGCTGAGCAGCTGCCCAGTTTCAAGCCTCAGTTGGGTTCAATCTGAACCTTTCTGTTAATGCTCAGAAACCTTTCTGTCCACGTCAGAGGCCACTTCTGTTCCCCCGAACAGCACCCTGGATTCTATCACTATTTCCCCTTTGCTCTCCCAGAGTCAGCACTCCCTGCTGGCTCACAGATGTTGAGCAATTCCCAAGGGTGTGAATGCATGTGTGAGTGTTCTTACATATGCAAGGTGCTCTCCAACTTTTGTCACTATTAGGATGTATCTCTTGGGAAAGGGACTTTGTTCCAGGGGGACCAAAGAGGGTTAGCAGGACCTTCAATATAGATCTGCCATCAGTGCCCCGTCAGTGAGAGTGGTCTGCCTTGCCACTGTAGGTCTGAAGGGGACCTCACCCACCTCAGCCTTGGGGCTGCACAGCTTGCTTTACATTTGGGGCTGATGCTGGGTCTTGGGAAGCCTCAAACTTTTAGGTATAATAATCCTGATGTTACTCAGAAATGCTTGTGGTTAAATGTTGCTTTGTAACACAGAATATTTATTACTCATTACCTACCAAACAGGGTGGGTAAAGTCTTTTGTTAACATTACCTCATGTCACTCTACATAAGCAAAATCAAGAACAAACAATAGAAGAAAAACCTTTGGAAAAGGTTAGTAAAGTTGATCTACTCCTTGCAAGACTGACTAATACAAAGAGAGACAGAGAAACACAAGTAACCAGTATGAGGAATGAAAAAAGAGACATCGCTGCAAATTCCACACACATGAAAAGAATAACAAGGGATTTCTATGAAGTACCAATACATTTGATACTTTAGATAAAAGGAACACATGCTTTGAAAGATACAGCTTACCAAAATAATATAAGAAAAAATAGAAAACCTCCAGAGTGTTATTTATGTTAAACAAATTGAATTCATATTTAAAAACCTTCCCAGACAGAAAGTCTCAAGTACAGGAGCCTTCCCAAGTGGATTCTATCAAATATTTCAAGAAGGAATACCATTGCACGTTTATTCAGTTAGTAGAAATTAGTGTCTGGTGGTCACAAACTTTTGAGAGGATGTGGTTCCATAGAAACCCTTGTCATCTTTGTGTGGGAGTGTAAGTACAACCAGTTTGCAAAACCACTTTAGAATTATCTAGTAAAGATGATATTTGACACATATCCTATAAAGAAGCAGTTCCACCCTGGAGTATCCCTAAGAGAATTCTGAGTATGTGAGTTCCGGGACTCTTCTCTTAGTAGGAACATCTGGAACCAACCTAAGTTCCATTGGCAGGAAAATGGAAAAAGAAACTGACACATGATGGACCATCACGCAGCAGAATCTCAGATTTATCAAGTTAAGTAAGAGAGTTGTACACAGGATGATGTCATTTTCCTGAAACATAAAAGCAAGCAAGCTATATAATATGTCGTTTATGGAGACCTATTTCTGAGATAAAATGTTTTGCAAATGGATGTTTTTAAAAGTTCCACATAACAATGATAGGTATATGAAGTAATGAATATTTTAATTAGCCTGAGTGAGCCATTTCACAATGTATACATCTATTGAAACATCTTGTTACTCACCATAAATATATAAAATTTTATTGGTCAAATGTATCTTAATAATTAGCTAATTAAAAATGACCTTTAAATTTATTCTAATAGTGGGGATCCAGCTGAGGGAAGGGGGAAGTAGAGAGGAGGGTACAAATGATTAATGATGTTCTACTGCCTAATCGGCTGGACAGCCACCAGGTGTCTAATTTGTTATCATGCTTCATGATTTCTATACTCTGCAGGTCTTTTGATGTAGCAGATATTGTGTAACACAATCCTTTTCAACATACAGGTTGAATATCCTTTATCCAAAATGCTTGAAACCATAAGTGTTTCTGATTTCTAATTTCTTCAGATTTTGGAATATTTGCACAACATACATAATGAAATATCTTGGGCATGACACCTGAATCTAAAATAAGATTCATTTATGTTTTATATACAATTAGCACACAGGGATTTTGGGCTTTCAGATTACAGACGCTCAACCTGTAATAAAAGATTGAGAGTACACCCCACCCCATCATCTTCCCATGCTCCTCTTGTTGGTGGAGAACACTAATTAATGAAGCTACGTGGACACCAGGGCCCACACAGTGACCCTGAGTTCATGTGTGTGAGGGCTGCAGTCGAGGTCAACTCAAGGGGAACTTTCAGGAGGACATGATGACCAACTACTCTGGAAGGTCAAACAGGAGTCAGGCAAAATATATGTGGCTGGGGAAGGAGAGGAGGCAAAAGCAAGTGTCAAGGCCCCCTTCATGAGAGACCCTAGCCACTCAGTGCCTGTCCTCTGAAACAGGATAGGGACCACTCCATTGTCACCATACTACACACGGAGGGAGATGTGTGTGCACAGTGGCACCAGACATGCAGGAAGGTTCTGGGCCTACTTTCTTCTCCTTTTCATTTGAAATTTTTTAAAATTGTCATATAATATTTGTACTTATTTATAGGGTGTGGTATTATAATTTCATATTGTGTATAATGTGTAATGATTAAGTCAGGGTAATTTGCATTTCCATGTCCTCATTTCTAATATGTTGGGGACCATCAAACTCTTTCCCTCTAGTTATTTAGAAATGTCTAAATAATTGTTGTGTGTTATAGTTACTTAACTGTGTTATAGAACTTTGGAAATACCTCCTCATCACCTCACTGTATTTTGGTACTCAATATCCACCCTCTCTCTTAACCAACTGCTTTCTGGTTTCCCTGTCAACCTACAGCAAACCTCACACACCAGAGAGAAAGATGGAGGAACCAGGAGATAGGACCAGAACGCAGAATAGAAGCAGGCTGGGGCTATCCTTGGTGGGACAGGTCTTCCTGCACCCTCAGTTCCTAGACCCTGAACAGTCAGAGTGTGGATTGGGGACAGTAGGTTGACTGAATCCTCAGAAGTTAATCACATGCCAGGGCCCCTATAGGGAGTTGCAATCTACTGGTGACAAATTCCCATCAAAATGGTTTTTGACTTCCCAGTACTTTAATGTTTGACAATATGTAACACCTGGGAGGTGACCGTCTCCCCACCACACCAGGAATTTCCCCCAGCTTAGAACTTCTGACAAGGGAGCCATTCTGATATGCCCCTTAAGAATAAAAAATTGCACATTCAGCGGTTTTTGTGAATGTGTGCAAGGCAGATTGTGGAAGAGGCTTAAAGAGGCTAAGAAGACAGAATATGTGACAGCTGCTCCTGGGACATGAATTGCAGGCCCCCAGTGGCTTGCGGTTGAAAACAGATGTTTCTGCATGAACGCAGCCAAATTGTATTAGCACTTTGGATGATGAAAAGGGCTTTAAGTGCCTGCCTGTTGCAGTTCTGACATGTTTGCTGGGGGAAATGTACTTCTATTTTGCAAATAGTGAGTATAAGAAGGAGGAACAAATTAGGTTATGGTGCCATAACCAATTTTGTGAGTGGAGTCGTTGACAGATACACATTTCATATAATAAACATGATCACCGGTGCTGCCACTTAACCTTAATGAGAAGAGAGAGACACACAGAGCCCAATGCCCCTTCCTGCTGCTGTCTTCATCCCCAGCTCAGACAGGAAGGAGGGTCCAGCTAGACTACCCTACCAAGGCCCAAGGTCACATAGCAGGCCAGGTAGGACTTTCAGGGAGAAAGTCACAAACCATCCTCTTTTTTCCCAACATTTTTAATAGAAATTCTCAAAAACATGAAAAATATAATGAACATGAACCACCCTATGCCCAGCTCACAGCTCCCATGGCAAACTCTCAGTTTGTCTTCCTTGATCTATACTTCTACGCTGTTAGATTTTTAAAGTAAATTTAAAACAATTTGGAATCAATTTCTCTCATGATTTTGATATGCACCTTGGATCTTATAGAGTTTTTGTTATTGATAATTAGGTGTGTTTGTTTTTGTTTTTTGATACTAGGGATTGAACTCAAGGGCACTTAACCATTAAGCCACATCCCCAGCCCATTTTTGTTTTGAGACAGGGTCTTGCTAAGTTGCTCAGGGCCTCATAAAGTAGCTGAGACTGGCTTTGAACTTGCAATCCTCCTGCTTCAGTCTCCAAAGCTTCTAGGATTACAGATGTGTGCCACTCTTGCCAGCTTCTTATAGGGATTTTATTTGCTTAACCATCATGCTATTGACATATCTCATTAAACAAATAATAATTTCTAAATATTGTTGTCTTAGTCTATTTTCTCTTTCTATAACAAATATCTGAGATTAAATAATTTACAAAGAATAGAGGTTTATTTGACTCATATTTCTGGAGGCTGGAAAATTCAAGAGCATTGTACCAACCTCTGCCCAGCATATGGTAGAGGGAATCGCATGGTGAAACAGGGCACGCATGCTAGCTCATGACTGTCTTCCTCTTAAAGTCACAAGCACCATTATAAGAACCCCACCCTCATGATCTCATCTAATCCTAAATATCTCCCCAAAGAAGCCCCACTTACAAATATCACTAGCATATGAATTTGAGAATTAAGTTTCTAACACATGAACTTTCTACAGACATAGTCAAGCCATAGCAATCATCCAATATTCAATCCATAATCATATGCCCTCATTACTTAAAATACATATTTTTGCATTGGTTTTTACAAATCAGGAAAGATCCAAATTCTATATGTTGCTTTTACTTTTTATATCTCTTGAGCTTCTTTTGTTTTATAGTAGTCCTTCATCCCACCTTTTGTTTTTTCTTCTTTTTGGCCTTCTTTCTATTAATTTACTAAATCAGTGGAGACATTTGTAGAGTATCCCATGTTCTGAATTTTGCTGTTTGTATTCTTAGTATGTCATTTAACTTGTTTGTGTATCTCTTACTCTTCTCCAAAATAGTAGTTAGATCTATAGCAGCAATGACCAGTAGAAATAACATGCAAGCCCCATGAGTAATCTGAAATTCTCTAATAGCCACACTACAAAAGATAAAATTAACATAAATGTATTTTATTTAACTGAATAAATCCAAAATATTATCATTCCAATATAATGTAATCAATACAAAAGTTACTAAGAATTTATGTTGCATTCTTCAAAATCCGTTCCAATGTTGTTTTCATCAGAAATAATTGATCTGTATTTATATTTCATGGAAAATGCAGTTCCAAAACACACTTAAAAGTTTTCCAATAACTATAGTAGACATCAGGTTTTATAAACCTCTATTTAAAAGCTGAATAATCAATATACAATAAATACTAGAACTTATGTAAATATATGTAAACACTTGAAAAACATCCCTATAATCAAAATAATGAACATATCCATCCAGGTGCTTTCACTTGGCATAATTATTTTAAAATATGCAGTCATCCCCCATTATCCACAGGAAATATGCTCCAAGACCCCCAGTGGATACCTAAAACAGAGGATATACAAGTGGTGACACCACAAGAGTTGACAACTGAGATGGCTACTAAGTAAATAATGGGAGGGTAGCATAGACAGCATGGATATGCTAGAGAAAGGGATGATTCATGTCCCAGGCAAGACACAGTGGAACAACACAAGATTCCATCAAGCTACTCAGAATGGCTTACAAAGCAAAATTTATGAAATACTTATTTCTAGAATTTTCTATTTCATATTTTCATACCATATTGGCTATAGGTAACTTAAACAGAGAAAAACAAAACTGCATGTAAGAAGGGACTGTGGTGTGCATGCTGTTATATGTATCAAAGGTTTCTTCCTTTTCATTGCTGAGCAGTATTTCCATTGTATGGATGTACCAGTTTGTTTATATCGACAGGCAGCATTTAAGATGACCGACCCCATGATTCCTGCCTCATTGCACATATGTTATTCCCACAATATGACAGGTACCTCTGAACGTGATGAGATATTTGGTTATCAGAGATGTTATATGGCAGAAGGGATTTTGCAGACATTGTTAAGATCACAAAGCAGCTGATTCTGAATTAACAAGAAGAGTGATTATTCCAGGTTGTCTTGACTAAATCAGGCAAACCTTAAATAGGAACAGAGGCATTCCTGAATTCAGACATATTTGAGCCTCTGAGAAATTCTCCTGTTGGTCTTGAAGATGAAAGCTGCCATGTATGGATAAGGTGAATGGGACTAAGAACTGAGGGCCTTGGACTTACAACCATAAGGAAATAAATTCCGCCAACCAATGAGCTCAGAGGAAGACTCCAGAGCTCAGATGAGACAACAGCTCCTACTGATTCCATCTATCTTTGTTCATATTCTGAGTAATTTTGAAATAGTGGAGGTTTATTTGGGCTCAGAGTCCTGAAAGCTGGGAAATTTAGGATGGGGCTTCATCGTCTCTTCAGCTTATGGTGGGGCTATATGCTATATCAACTCAAGGCGAAAAGTGGAAAGGTATATATGGAAGACAAAACCTAAGGAGAAACTTATTTCTTAAGAACCCACTGTTGTGGGTTCCATAAAAGATAGAACTCAGGGCTGGAGTGGTGGGTCAGTGGTTATGGCATTTGCCTGGCAAGTGTGAGGATGTGAGTTCAAACCCCAGCACCATATATACAACAAAGTGTTGGAGCAACAAAAGCCACATGAAAAACTAAATAAAATTGAGTATCTTTCTCTTTCTCTCACTGTCCCTCTCTCTGTTTAAAAAAAAAACTCACCCTTTGAAGAAAGGCATTAGTCTACTTAATGAACTAATCATTTCTTAAAGACCCCACCATCTCTCAATGCTATTGCATTGGGAACCAAGTTTCAGGGTAAGTTTCAGAGGGCTCAAACTACACCTAAACTATAGCACCATTATTTCAGCTTTGTGAATACCTGAGCAGAGGACTCAACTATAATGTTCCAGAATCCTGGCCCACAAGAAGTGAGAAATAATAAATTTTTGTTGTTTTAAATCACTAAGTGTGTGGTAATCTGTTACACAGTGATAAGAAATGGATGTTTATATCCATTGCATATGTTGATGGACATTTGGATTGTTTATGCTTTGGGACTATTATAAATAAAGATGCTATGGAAATTTGTATGCTAGCAGTTATATGATTTTATTTTTTTGGATAAATACCTACAAGTAAAATGGCTAGGTTACATGGTAAGTTCATGTTTAACATTTTAAAAAGTTGTCAAATTATTTTCCAAAATGGCTGAATCATTATGTTTCCTCTAACAGCATGAAAATTCCAGTTGCTCTATATCCTTGCTACATTTGATACTGTCAAGTCTTTTAAATTTTAGCCATTCTAATAGGTGCATAGTGGCTTCTATACTCATTTCCTTAATGGCTAATAATCTTTTCTTTATGCTACCACATGTAAATATTCTTTGATGAACTGTCAGTTCAAATATTTTGCACATTTTTAGTTGTTTTCTTATTTTCTAAGAGTTCTTTATATATTCTGGATATAAGATCTTTGTCACAAATGATTTATAAGTCCTCCTCCCCCACTATGAGGCTGCCATTTTTATTCTCTTCATAGTGTCATTTTTTAAAAAATAAAGATAGACAGTGAGAGTGAGGGAGAGAGAGAGAATCAATTTTATTTAGTTTTTCGTGTGGATTTGTTGCTCTGACACTTCATTCCGTACGTGGTGCTGGGGTTTGATCCAGTGTCCTTGCACATGCCAGGCAAGCACCCTAACTGCTGAGCCACTGCTCCAGCCCCTTACAGTGTCTTTTGAAGAGCATAAATTCTTAATTTTGATGAATTTGGGGACAGTGGATCATACCTGTAATACCAACTACTTGGGAAGCTGAAGCAAGAATCACAAGTTCAAGGTTTTACACTAGCTTCCACATATGAGAGAAAACATTTGGCCCTCAAGTCTCTGAGTTTGGGATATTTCCCTCAGCATAATTTTTTCTATTTCCATCCATTTGGCTGCAAAAGGCATGATATTGTTCTCTCTAAAAAAAAAAAATTATATATATATATATATATATATATATATATATATATATATATATTAGAGAGAGAGAGAAAATTGTGGTACCACAATTTTTATGTACCACAATTTTTTAATCCATTCATCTAGCGAGGGGCATCTGGGTTGGTTCCATAGTTTAGCTATTGTAAATTGAGCTGCTATAACCATTGATGTAGCTATGTCTCTGTAGTATGCTGATTCTAGTTCTTTGGGGAAAATACCCAGGAGTGGGATAGCTGGGTTGTAAGGTGGTTCCATCCCTAGTTTTTTGAGGACTCTTCACACTGCTTTCCAGAGTGGCTGTACAAGTTTGCAGTCCCACAAGCAGTGTGTTAGTGTTCCTTTCTCCCCATAGCCCCTTCAGTATCTGTTATTGTTTGTATTCTTCATTTTTGCCACTCTGACTGGAGTGAGGTGGAATCTCAGTGAAGTTTTGATTTGCATTTCTCTGATTGCTAGTGATGTAGAACATTTTCTCATATATTTATTGGCTTTCTGGACTTCCTTTGTTGAGAAGTTTCTATTTAGTTCCCTATCCCATTTATAGATTGGATTATTTATGGGTTTTGTGCTTAGTTTTTGAGTTCTTTGTATATTCTGGATTCCAATATCTTTTTTTTTAATGTTCAGTAGTTTTCATTGTAGAAGTCTTTTATACCCCTTGTTAGATTAATGCCAAAGTATTTTATTCTTTTTGAGGTTATTATGAATGGAATGGATTTCCAGATTTTTTCTTCAGCAAATTTCTGCTAAAGTATAGGAAAGCTATTGATTTATGAGTTTTGATCTTGTAACCAGCCATTTTACTAAATTCATTTATAAGCTCTAGGAGTCTTCTGATAGAGCTTTTTGGGTCTGCTATGTATAAGATCATGTCATCAACAAATAGAAATAGCTTGACTGCCTCTTTTCCTATTTGAATTCCTTTGATTTTCTTCTCCTGTCTGATAATTCTGACCAGAGTTTTCAAGGCCTACGTTGAATAAGAGTGGTGAAAGTGGACAGCCTTGTCTTGTACCCGAATTTAGTGGGGATGGTTTCAGTCTTTCTCCATTAAGTATAATGTTGGCTATGGGTTTGTCATTAATGGCTCTTACAAAATTAAAGTATGTTCCTTTGATCCTTATCTTCTCCAGAGTTTTGAGCATAAGGTGTTTAATTTTATCAAAGGCCATTGCTACATCAATTGAGATGATCACATGGTTTTTGTCTTTAATTTTGTTTAAGGGGTGAATCACACTAATTGATTTGCATATGTTGAACCAGCCTTGCATTCCTGGAATGAAGTCCACTTGACCGTGATGTATTATGTTTTTGATGTGTTTTTGGATGCAGTTTGTTAGAATTTTATAAAGAATTTTTGCGTTTATGTTCATTAGGGAAATGGATCTGTAGTTTTCTTGATGTGTCTTGTGGATTTGATGTGTCAGGGTTATATTTGCCTCATTAAAAGCATTTGGGAGGATTCCGTCCCTTTCAATTTCATGGAATAGCTTACTAAGGAGAGGTGTTAATTATTCTGTATAGGTCTGGTAGAACTCTGCTGAGAATCTGTCAGATCTTGTGCTTTTCTTTTTGGGAGGGTGTTTGTTTGCATTTCAGTTTTACTACCTGCATTTGGTTTGTTTAGATTTTCAATGTCCTCCTGTGTTAATTTGGAAATGTCATATGTGGCTAAGTATTTGTCCAGGTCTTCCAGATTATCAAACTTAGAAGAGTACAGTTTTTCAAAATGTTTTGATAATCCTCTGGTTTTTTGGTGATGTCTCCATTTTCCTCTTTGATTTTGTTGATTTGCTTCACTTCCTTCTTCCTTTTGGTGAGGTTAGCCAGGGGTCTGTCAATTTTATTTAATTTTTCAAAGAACCAATTCTTTGTTTTGTTAATTCTTTTTATTTATTGGTTGTTGTTGTTGTTGTTGTTCTCAATTTCATTGATTTCAGCTCTGATCTTGGATATTTCCTGCCTTCTGTTGGATTTAGGTTTGGATTGTCCTCTTTTTATGGGGATTTGAGTTGGAGCCTAAATTTTTTTTTCAGGGCTGAGGACCAAACTTGGGGCCTTGCATGTGCTAGGCAAGCGCTCTGCCACTGAGCTAAATCCCCAACCCCTGGAGCCTAAATTTAATTATTTGGTCTCTCTCCTGATTTTTGATGAAGGCACTCAGTGCTGTAAATTAACCTCTTAAGAATGCTTTCAGGGGCTGAAGTGGTGGCTCAGCAGTTATGGTGCTTGCCCAGCATATGCAAGTACATGGGTTCAAACCCCAGTACCCACATACACAACTAAGTATCAGAGCAACAAAAGTCATGTGAAAAAAACTCAGTAAAAATTGATTCTCTCTGTCTCTCCCTCTCTCTCTCACTTTCCTTCTCTCTTAAAAAAAAAGAATGCTTTCATACTGTCCCAGAGATTTGATATTTATATCATCATTCTCATTTGTTTCCAAGAATTTCTTGATTTCTGTTCTCAATTTGTCTTTGATCCATTCTTCATTTAAGAGGGTGTTATTCAGTCTCCAAGTATTTATGTACTTTCTGATGTTTTTCTTGCTGTTAATTGCTAAGATCATACCATTGTGGTCTGATAGGATACATGGGACTATATCAACTTTTTTGTATTTGCTAAGATTAGTTTTGTGGACTAGGATGGGACCTATTTTGGAGAAGCATCCATGTGCTGCTGAGAAGATGGTAAATTCAGCTGATTTGGGATAGAATTCTGTAAATGTATATTAAGACCAATTGATTGACAGAGTTGTTGAGGTTAGAGATAGCTTTATTGATTTTTTTCTTTGAAGATATGTCTTGTTGATAGTGGTGTATTGTGTTGAAGTTGATACATGGTTTAATGTCCTTGAATACTTTTTCCACATATTTGGAAGGGTTGTAATTGGGGGCATAAATGTTAATTATTGCTATATCTTCTTTATTTATTATTTATTTATTTTAAAGAGTGAGGGACAGTGAGAGAGAGAGAAAGAGGGGATCAGTTTTTATTTAGTTTTTCATGTGGTCTTCATTGCTCTGACACTTCATTGTGTATATGGTGCTGAGGTTTGAACCTGCATTCTCATGCATGCCAAGCAAGTGCTATAACTGATGAGTCACTGCTCCAGTCTCCGTTATATCTTCTTGATGTAGTGTTCCTTTTATTATGATATAGTGACCTTCTTTATCCCTTTAGACTAATTTTTGGTGAAAATTAACTTTGTTAGATATAAGGATCACAACACTGGCTTGCTTTCTTGTGCAATAAAACTGATATGTTTTTTGCCAATCCTTTGCCTTCAGTCTGTGTCTGTTTTTGACTCTGAGGTGTGTCTCCTGTAAGCAGCATATTGTTAGGTATTGTCTTTGATCCAGTCTGCTAATTTGTGTCTTTTGACTGGGACATTTGAGTCTGTTCACCTTCAGTGTTAGAATAGGTAAATGATTCTGAATCTCTGGCATTGTGACCTTTGCTGTATTTTGTGTTCCATCTTGAATATCTTTTAGTGATTTTTTTTTTTACTTTCCTCTATTTGTGGGCTTTGGGAGTTGTTAGCTTATTCTTCTGTTTGAAGTTTGTCTTTGAGTATTCTCTGTAGAGCTGGTTTTGTGTTCATGTGTGTTGTTACTTTGTTCTTATCATGGAAGTATTTTATTTCTTCATCAAATTTAAAACTGAGTTTTGCAGGGTATAGTATTTTTGGATAAAAATTATTTTCTTTCAATATTTGAAAAATATCATTCCATACTCTCCTGGCCTTTATTGTCTGAGCTGAGAAATCCACATTAGTCCTTATTGGTCTGCCTCTGAATGTGATTTGGTGTTTTTCTCTTACTGATTTAAAATTCTTTCCTTGATTTTTCTGTTATTCATTTTTCATATGACGTCTTGCTGAGTTTCTCATTTGGTTAGGTTAATTAGTGTCCTATAGGCCTCTTGAATTTGAATTTCTGGATCAATTCTGATATGGGGGGAAATTTTGTTGGCTATCTCATTGAGAAGGTTCTTTAAAAAAAAAAAGAAAAGAAAGAGAGGACAGTTGAGAGAGAGAGAGAGAGAGAGAGAAAGAGAGAATCAATTTTTATTTAGTTTTTCAAGTAACCTTCATTACTCAGACACTTCGTTGTGTACGTGGGTGCTGGGGTTTGAACTCATGCACTCACACATGCCAGGCAAGCGCCATAACTGCCAAGCCACTGCTCCAGCCCCGAGAAGGTTCTTTAGGCTGTTTATTGTTCTATGTTCTCCCTTATTCCAATTACTCTTGGGTTATTTCTTCTGATCTCATCCCATAATTCTTGGAAGTTCTAATCATGCTCAGTAAGGTTTTTCTTTCTTATCTGTCCTCCTTGCATTCAAGATTACTCAGCCTGTCTTCATTATCTGATGTTTGTTCTTCAAGAGATGAAGTTCTATTTTCTATTGAGTTTACTCTGATATTAATATCTTCCATAGAGCTTTTAATTTGGTTGACTGTGTTTTTCAATTCTAAGACCTCTGCCACATATCTTTCTAGAATGTCTAGCTCTTTATCAAAGTGGTCTCTCAGTTCCTGAACTTGCTTTCTTATTTCCTTCCTTAAGTCTTCTTTTAACTCTGACTTTTTTTTTATTAGAAGTATATAGAGATACAATTGAGGGGAAAACATTATCAAACCAATGATTGTTTTAATAATCACATTGTTGATACTTTTTTTCTAGGTTTATATCCAGGACCCTATCCATGGACTCCTTGGCTGGGGAGTTGTGAGTCTGAGGAGGAGAATTGCTTCCCTTTTTGTTCATTTTTGGGGCTGGGGAGAGGGACCTATGAACCCTCTTTGGTTATTTTACTTTGGGGATGTTGATGAGTTGTAGGGGTTTTGTCTCTTCGGTAACTTGGGCTGGGTGCAATTTGGGAAGTTGAGATTAACAGACGCCTCCCCAATCTATGGTTAATTATTGACCTTTACAATTTCTAATACCTCTCAAGATAAAGCAAAAGAGAATATAAGCAGCCAATGGGTACAATAAACAGTGTTAACCTAGTTGCTTTATTCCTTCTGAAACTATTACCATGTTAAATACCACCTATGAGCAGAATGGTAGGATGAGTATCTTTGTTTACACTATTAGCCATCAGACTATACCTGTATTAAAAGCAACCAAGTATTATCAAGTTTGGCATTCACATCAGATTTCCATTAAACCTCTCCATAAGAATAAATAGACAATATGGTCAGTTAAAGCATACAATAAATAGTGTTGAACTGGTTAATCTGTTCCTTTTGTAATTGATGCATTGTTAGTTATCACCTATGGAAGAGAGATGTGATTAGCAATTATCTCCAGATGGAGCAAATTGACATAAAGTTTACAAATGTCTGAGAGTAAAGAACTGAGACAGGAAGGTAGACAGTTCTGTGATTATGAAGCCAGAGTAGAGCAAGTATAGATATACTGTAAGAATATTCTGATTATCAAAAATAAAAAATAAAATCAAAAGTGCTCCACCACTGAGTCAGTGCTCCAGCCTCCCCAGCCCTTTTTTATCTTTTGAGACAGGGTCTCACTAAGTCCTTAGGCCCTTGCTAAGTTTCTGAAGCTGGCTTTGAATTTGCAATCCTCCTGCCTCAGCTTCCTGAATTATTGGGATTACAGGCATGTAAACCATCCCTGGCTTCTTTCGAATTAATTAGATATTTTAATGATTCTATTTTATCTCCTTTGTTGACTTTTTAGCTATATGCTTTTGTTATATTATTTTAGTATTTGATTTAAGGGTCATAATATACTTTTCTGTTTCTGTCTAAAACATTAATACAGTCTTGACCAAGTAATATACATATTTATTATTTTAAACTTTCCAAATGTCCTGGATAGCTTATCTGTATTCTCCCCTCAGGGTGTCACAAATCTGGGTCTGGAGTCTCATCTGAGGCTAGGGTCTCCATTCAAGCTCATGACTGGTAGCAAATTTCATTTCCCCTGCAGCTGTAGAAGTCATAGTGGCTGTTTCTTCAAGATGTGAGTCTTTGGACTCTACATCTTCTTTTAGAGAGCTCACCTGATAAGATCAGGCTCATCTAGGGCAATCTCCTTCTTGATTCACTGAAGCCAACCAATTGAGAGCATTAATTAAGTTTTCAAAACTCCTTTCATTTTTGCCAGAGAACATAACCTAATCATAGGGATGATGTTCATCATATTTTTAAGTCCTTGCCACACTCAAGGATAGGCAATTAAGTAGTTAGAGCACTTACCTGGCATGCACGAGGACCCAGGTTCAGATCCAACACCACATACACAACTAAGTGTCAGAGCAACAAAAACCAGATGAAAAAATAAAATTGAATCTCTCTCCCTCTCTCTCTTAAAAAAAATATAAGGAGAGGGAATTATACAAGATGTGTACACTAGGAAGTAACAATTTGGGGACTATCTTAGAATTTTTCCCTCTTCAATATCATTAATTTATCACAGCTGATCTGAAAGTATACTAATTTACTTCATATATAAAGTCCTATGCCAATATACTTCCATTCTCCACTCTCAGCTCTTGCATGTCTGTTTCTTAGAGCTACCCTAATAAAACATAACAAATTGGGATGGCTTAAAAGAACAGAAATCTCACAATCCTAGAAATAGAAATGCAAAATCAAGGTGTCTGCAGAGCTATGCTCCCTCTGACAACAATAGGGGAATCTATCCCTGCCTCTTCCTAGCTTCCAGTGATTGCCAGAAATCTTTTACTTCCCTCGACTTGAAGCTGTACAGCTTCAGTCTCTGCCTTCAGTTGTCATATGGTGTTCTCCCTATGTGCTTGTGTCTTTTCTCATAAGCACCATTTATATTGGACTATAAAGTGGGGTCCACTCCACTTTCCTCCAGTATGGTCTTATCTTAATAGATTATATCTGTGATGACCTTATTTCCAAATAAGATCATGTTTTGTGGTACTGGGGGTTAGGACTTCAGCATATCTTTTTTGGAGGGGACACAATCCAACCCATAACGATGCTATTATTGTCATACACTTCATTCCATATATCCATAAGACCCCTATGCTACATTATTATTTTTGCTTAAAACAGTCAATTGTATTTCAAAGATCAGGTTGAGTATCCATTCTCCAAAATGCTCAGAGAAAGAATTGTTTCAAATTTCAGATGTTTTTGGATGTTGGAATATTTGCACTTACAATTATGTAAGTCTCATTAGAGACATCTTGGGGATGGGACTCAAGTCTAAACATAAAATTCACTATGTTTCATATACAATTTATACACAGAGCCTGAAGATCATTTTATATTTTAAATAATTTTGTGCATGAAACAAAGTTTTATGGAGTGGAATTTTCCACTTGCAGTTTCATGTTGATGCCCCAAAAGTTTCAGATTTTAGAGCATTACAGATTTTTGGATTAAGGATTCTCAACTTGTATTTTGATGAAAAGAAACTAAGTCTTTATATTTACCCATGTGGCTGCCAGTATTCTTGATTCCTTTGTGTAGACAGGAGTGGGTGCAGCCTAGCAGGATGATTGCATCTCCTGGGCAGATGCCTTCTGATTGCCAATGATGGAAGGGGCAGAGCAGGGCCACCAGTTCAATGTCCAACCCAGGGGGCCATCTGCTCTCTCCTGCACTTAGTGCTTGACCCCACCTGGGTACAACATGTTGAAGCTGGGAGATTTTGTCTGAACAGTAATGGTTTGGGCTGTGGTAGTCCCTCTTCATGTTTCCTAATGATTAAAATTAAGAGTTTAGTGTGTGGAAGGGGGAACTGGAGGATTTCTGGGAAGCTGTAAGTGTTCTGTTTCTCAGTCTGGGTGCTTGTTGGTGGCCTGACTGTGTTCACTTTCAGAGAACTCACCTTGCTGTACCCTTCAAATGTATGTCCTTTCAGGTTGTAGGTTAGTTATACTTCAATAAAAAGTTAAATACAAACAACAACCAAAGCTGAGAATTGAGAGAGAGGCACCAGGGGCATGGGTTTGGCTGTCCCTTGGGCAGAGGCCCAAGTGGTCGTACTGCCCAGTGGCCAGTCTGGGGGAGGGGCTTGGGACCAGGATATGATTATGTCTGAGCTTGGAGGCAGGGACCTGGGACCAGGGATGTCTCTGAATGAACTCTGTACACTGTAACGTGGTACACATGCCAGTCAGACTGTGCAAACTGTGAAGTGCAGTGCATCTGTCACTTTGTCTTCTGACTACTTTGGGTCTCACTGCTCATATCAAAAAGCAGCTGTGATGGGGTGCTGGCTTTAGAAAAGAGGTGGCCTCGTGACTGTCATATATCTGCAGGCAGCAGCCAAGCCACTCTTTATGCCAACTCCTGCTTTGACAAATGACTTAGAATCAATCATCCCTGCTCTTTGTCAAACTCCAATGTGCCCTAAATGCTTTGATGCGTTATTACCTTCACAGACTAAAAAGTGGCTGAGCGAAAGGAGACTGTCTGCTGCCTTTTAGCGTAATTAGCTGGCAAGCTGGCTTTCCCTCAGAGCTGCAGACACAAGCAGCCTGCCTCCTTCTGGTGGCAGCCAGGTGACCTTGGCCTCACCAGTGGCACAAATGCTCCACCTCCATTTCCTTTCTTGTCTTTCCTTTCCTATTTTCCAAACTGAAAAGCCCTTTCTGCTGTTCTGTTTATGAAAGTGATACCAGCTCACTGCAGGAGAAATAAAAGTCAAAAATGCAGAAAGGCGCAAGAGGGGAAACTAAAACCTTTCACTTCCCCTCTTCTGGATACAACTCCTCTTGTAATGTACCTCAACTTTTTCTCTGGGTGTGTGGAGATGTAGATTTTCCTTTTACAAAAATCCCTTCCTGCTGAACATAGATTGCATGGTTTGTCTCTTCTCCCTGACCTGACATTCTTCCCCAAAATCTCTTGATTCCCTTTGGGTAGCTGCATGGTGTTCCTTGACTAGAAGGCCCAGGTTGCATACCTGCATCCTGTTGCTGGATACATCTCGCTCTGGGCCTCTCAGCAGCTCAGTGAGGCTTCTCCCCTTGGCAGCTGCTGTGTCTGTCACTGTGTTCTTTCCAGATTAGGTCCTTAGGTCTTGCCAAATGGGGTCACATGCTCTTAGACTTTCCAGCCTTGAAAAGCATGAGCCCAAATAAACCTTTTTCCTTTATACATTACCTCATCTAGGGTATTCTGTTATAGCAATAGAAAATAGACCAAGATAACTTCCCACAGCCTGCAGCTGACTCAATGTAGCCTGTGTTGGCTAGTAATGGTACTTCCCAGAAATATGCCTTGAGTGTTAGGATCCAGTTCATTGCAAGTGTAGAGACCCAATTCAAACAGATTGAGTACAAAAGGAAGCTCTATTTGCTTCTGCAAATAAAAAGCCTAAGGTGGACTGCAGGCATGGTCTCAGTCTGATTCTTAACTCTGCATTCTCTATGTGGGCTTCTTTCACAAGTGGTTTCCCAGGACATTTACACTTACCTCCTATCCTTCCCTTGACCTGAGCAGCAAAAAGAGGCTCTTCTCCAGCAATTTAAATAAAAATCCCAAGAACTGAGACTGGTGACCCACCCAGGTAAAATACCTGACCACAGTATATCCCAAAGGCTGGGAGGATGGAAGGTTCTGAGTGGCCAGGCCTGGATCATGTGCCCATCCCAACCATCACTGACCAAGGGAATCCCTTTCCCAAGTGGCACTGGGGCTGTGTACTCTCCTACAACAGGTAAGAGAGGAAGGACAAATAGGTTCTGTTATCAGAAGGAAAAGCAGATGTGGGGCAGACAGAAGCCACAGAGGCTGTGACCTTGTGCAGCTGTAGTAGTGCCATGTCTTGCCATGGGATCCAAGTTAAACCTGAGTCTCCCTGGGACAGGCCAGAACTTGCCTCCCACCAGCCTCACTCTGCCTGTGTCCTGCTGCAGCCTGGCTAGAGGGATCTCACAGACACACTCCTTTGAAGGCCTTTGCTGGGGCTGATGGAGCTTAGAGGAGATTAAAAGTGGAGTCGATTAACAGTCTGTTTCCTGGAGAAACAAAGCATAACCACTTAGTGATTTCAGCTTGAATACTAAGTGATTGAGGCAAGGCCAGAGGGAAGGAAGGATCAGGCAGGACTTGCTGGGCCTGCAGTCTGGTGTGCAGATGGCCCTGAGTGCATGCTATCCTGGAAAGGATGTTTCTGGAAATAGCTCCAGTCAGTCTGCCCCTCACTGCCAGTAAGGGAGCCCCTCCCTCTCCCTCTGAGGGTCTCACCCTGGTCCCCTCACATTCTGGAAAAGTTGTCATCTCTCAGAAGCCCTCTTGTCTGCAGCCCCCTCCTCCAGGATAGCAGGTCAACCAAGGTGGGGCGAAAGGCCAAGCCTTGAACATCACAAAAGTCAGAAGCAGACTCAGGTAGGACTGGCACCTGCCCAGCCCCAACAGCTGGCATCACAAGAGCATTGATGTGTCTGTATTTATTATGGCTAAACCTTTATTTGGAAAAAAAAAAAAAGCATTAGCTCCAGAAAGCCAGGGCCCTCTGTCACCCATGCAGCACAGCTGACAGCATAAGCAGTTTTTCCTCCCTGCCTCCCTGTGCTAGCAGGGATGGGGGGCAGTATGTGTGAAAGATGGCTCCTGAGCTGCCCCCAGACCCTTGCAGAGCCCAGAGCTGCTAAGACATTATTCTGATGACAGGATTGATGGGCCTGGGTGAGGTGGAGTCTTTGCAAGATTAAAGTGGGCACTTAGTGTAGATGGATCAAGTGCCCTCCTGGGGCCAATTTGTCTGCCAGAAGCCTGCAGGGAGGGGGAAAGTGGCTGCCTCCTCAGACCTGCCGGTGCCTCAGAGGAAGTGGCCTCTGAGGCCCAGGTTAAGGGACATTCCCCTAAGAGACCCCAAGCCAGGCAAGTCCTGAAATTCACCCCACCCAAAAGCCATGTGTCTTCTACCACTCCTAGGCCAGCAATGCTGCCCCTTGGGTTGGGCTGATAATTGAATATTTATGCAATATTTATCACTGTCTTCAGTCGTTATTATGTGTTTATTTTAATGCTTTTTAAAAAGCATACAGTTAGCACATTAAACCCATGAGCTCACAGATGTTATAGAAAGGATAAATGCTAATTTCAAAATGTGAATTGACGTGAGGCACAAGAGGAAGGGAACAACACAGGGTACACTCAGGCCTGGGAATAACCTAAGTGTGTTATTTGGAATGATCCTCTGATATTTATCACTGAAATGAAGGGTCATGGCCTGGAGGTCCTGAGCTCTTGGTCGCGCTCTTGGCAGGACTCAGGGGCCCTGTCCTTTCCAGGTGTACCCAGGGGTATCCCACAGGATTGATGTGCCAAATTCAAGACTCCTTCTGGTTGAAGGTTCTGTTCAGGTTGAGCTTCAGAACCATCAGGGCTTCCAGGAGCAGGTATGAGGCCCAGGCATCTACATTTTCTTAGAGCTACTTCAGCATCTGGCCAGCCTCCTCAGGAGGCTGAGTGAGGTCAGGTGTCCAGTGCCTGCATCCGATTAGAAAGGGCTGCCCCCAGCAGTGGGAGGTTCCAGAGTCAGCCAAGACCCCCTTGGCTTGGCCATAGCCAAGCAGCCATTTATATAGGACATGTTTCAGTCCATCTGCTCCTGATCTAATTGCTCTTAAAATCTTACAGGGGGATACCTGGGAGACCCCACTTTGCTGAGTCCCCAGGGTTGAGTCCTGTACAGCAGGGGCTGGCTTCTTGGGCCTGTGTATGAGTATCCTGCCCTCTAGCCTGGGCCTTTTCCTGACTGAAGTTCCTCTGTGGAGACCTTCAAGTCAGAAACAGATACCTGTCTCCAGGCACCCCCCAGGCCTATCTTCAGAAGATGATCAAAACCCAGTATCAGTTCAGGTCCACAGGAGAGGGCAAGTAGTCTCATCATCCCATGTACCAGCTGGGTGATGGAGCAAGGCAGTCTCTCTGTCCAAGCCTGTTTCCCCTTCTGTCAAACACACATAACAAAGCTGCTTTACAAGATATTTTGAATATTCTCACCACCAAGAAATAATAAATGCTTAAGGTGATGGATAAGCCATCTACCTTCATTTATTTGGTCATTACACAATGTATAAATGTATCAAAACATCACATTGTACCCCCATAAATAGGTACAACTATTTTGTAAAAATCAAAAATAATAATGAAGCTGGATGAGAAGGCACAGGCCTGTAGTTCCAGACTCAGGACACTGAGGTAGAAAAATCACTTGAGGCCAGAGATTCAAAACCATTCTGGGCAACATAGTGAGACCCTGTTTCAAAACAAATAAAAACAATAGTAACAGTAAAATACCTAGAGATAACAAAAACAGAAGTAACAAAACATAAAACTTATACTATAAAAACTAGTTCATTGTTGAAAGAAATCCAAGAAGACTTTTAAAAATGGTAAGACACCCCAAGTTCATACACTATCAGAGAAATTGTTAAGAAAGCAATGTTCCCACAAATAATTTATAGATTCAGCATGACTCTTGGTAAAGTCTTGGCTACTTTCTTTGCAAAATTTGAAAAGGTGATCCTCAAATTTGTGTGAAAATTCAAGAGCCCCAGAATAATCTTGAATGAGAACAAAATTAGAAAAAAAAATTGAAGACTTCCTACAAAACTGTGGTAATCAAGACACTGGTTTTGCCATAAGGATAGACATATACTGCAAAAGAATGCAACTGAGAATTCAGAAATAAATCTGTGAACACACTAAAAGACATTGAGCATGGGTGGATGGAATAGAATATTAATGACATCTCAATAAGTCTACATTTTTAAAAAGTGCTTTGCAGCAAGTTGAGAGGAACCAGATTTATGATTGTGTGGTTGTGTGCCTGCTGTCCGGGTGTTGGCTGTAAATAATAGCCTACTGTCCCAGAGTCAGTAGCCCAGGAAAGGGACTGAGCTCAGAATTCCGTGTGGAGCCTCTGGGCTGGGGATTCAGGGGCACACACACACACACACAAACACATTTTCCTAGCTTTTCTGACAAAAGCCTTTTCTCTGTCTGCTCAACATTTTTGAGGGAAGTCAGAGAAAACAGTATATTTCTTTGTTTTATCATAACACTGATGACTTCATCCTTCTTGTTCTTCCCAGAAAAAGACGATGACAAATTTGTTAAAGTTCAGCTGTGAGAGCCTCCTCTTATAGCAAGAATGAGAACTATCCAAAGCAGCTTTTTGCTTTTCAGAGTTATTTTCAGATATTTTCAGGTCCTGTTTGGTGTCACTCAGCATTTGTCAAGCCCACAATATGCCTAGGGCTCCATGCTAGCTCTTAATGTTTCTCTAATTGTCACTGTCTCTGGGGGCATCTGCCATGGGTCCCTCACAGGGAGGGACTTCCAGGCTCCTTCACAGCAGACACAACAAACCGATGTTTCTCCGACTTTCTGAGACCATTGTTGTATCTAGGCACCCCATACCTGGGTATCAAAGATCACCATTAATGAAAAATTGCACATGTTTTGACTCGTTCCTTGAAATTTCCAAATTTAGGGAAGAAATGAAAAATAATTCTTATTTTTCCATCATTTAAGGTCTTGACAGGCATTTCTGGCTGGGAGAAAATGACCCAGGGAGTGACGTTCAGGTGGCCACTTCCACTAAACACCTGTGGTCAGTGTGAGAGTCTAGTCTCCAGTGTATTCTGAGTTGGTACTAGAACTCCAGTCTCACTGTCCTCTTCATGTCCCAAACCCAAGGCTACCATGGAGAATTTAATCAGGAGGCAGAATGGTCTCCTCAGGCAGAGCAGGGATGAGCAGGTGATGGAGACAGTGAACTAATGACATCCCCAAGGGATGCACCTCTCAGCTCCAGCCAATGGAAAGTACCAGGAACTGAATGCAGGTCCAAGTATGGTCAAATCTTCTGAAATTTCCAGGGAAGGCAGACATGCTGATTGTCATTAAAGCCCCCAGAGTGTAAATGAGGGGGCAAATTCACTGTTAAAAAGGGCACTGTGCAAACCAAACAGGACACCCACTGCACATCAACCTCAAGTAACTTACCTGGAGATACCATCAGCATGTGCTTGGCAGGTGCACACCAGAACTCATGCAGGAAACCAAAGGGTAAATTGGACCATCCCTGTCCATGAGCAAGTGAGCAGACAAGAGAGCACAGACCCTGCCAGGGAATGAACATGCATAGAAGGCTGTGCAAAGGATGCGGGAACCCAGAACGGAAGCTCTGACTGTCAGGGTGAGGGATGGCACAGGCTTCCCAAAAGGACATGAGCTGAACCTGGAAGGCCTCTGGGTGGCAGGAAATTGCCACCCAGGAAAAGAGTACAGAACATTGCAAAGAAAGGCATGGAGGCAGAGGGGTACCAAGAGGCCAGAAGTGAACTTAGCCCAGTGGAAGGGCCAAAAGTGGAGGCCCCAACACCAGGGAACTGGTTGTGGGTATGAAGAGCTGGGTAGGCTCCAGCTCTGGGGTGGAGACTTAAGCGGAGTTTCTGGAGAAGAGGAAGGTGTGGACCTGGCTCTGTGCTGACTGAGACGCCCTGGCAGACAGCACTACTATGGTGTGGCTTTGTGGCTTCCTGGGAAGGTGAGCGGAGCCGGTAAGCAGGCAGTATCTGGGAGATGTATACACCACAGACACAGCATCTGAACTGCTAGGGACCCCTACACCTCTGCCCTCCTCACCTTTCCTTAGCCACTTCATGGTCCCCAGGCCACAGTTACACTCAGCCAGGTCCCCAGGTCAGCTCACGAGAAAGGCTAGGACAGCACAAGCAGTAATGGAGGGACAGGAAGTCCAGTCAGGGAAGCTTCCCAGAGATGGCACGTAAGAGACAGGGAAGGAGGCTGGGGTGACCATCACCAGCTGGGCATGATAGAGGGCTTAAACGTCTGATGGAAGAACTTGGAACATCAGTGGTCACTTTTCCCCACTGTGCCTCTCATCATAAATAATGTGGCCCCACTGATGCTCCTGGCCCAACTTTGGGTGGAGTGGACATGGCAAGGCCACATCAATGGAGCACTGATCCTACTCTTAGCCCCAGTAGATCCACTAGGTGCAGATGTGGAAACTTAGGCTCAGAAAGATGAGAGGGTCATTCAGTAACCAGCCAGTGGGGAAGACACCTTCCTGCCCACAGGCCCACATTCTGTCCCTGGCCACAAAGCATGCTCCTGAGCATCCCAGGCTGATCTCCTAAGACCACTCTTAGAAAGGACTCCCACAATCTGCTGAGGAAAAGCAAAGTATTTATTTTTGTCAAATGTTCTCTGTTTTTGAAAGTACCTGAGAGGTGTTTGTCAGGAGGTGTGGGTGACTCACGCAGACACTTGAAGATGGACCTGGCTATTTTTTACCCCAGACTCTGAAGAGGTGGGGATGGGGGCAGGGTGTCCATCACAGGGATGCAGGTGCTGAGATTGGCTCAAGGTGACCTGCCGCAGGACAGGTCCAAGGCCCAGGCAGTGAGTGCTGATGTAATGAAGGTCTCAGGTGGAACAGACATTCCAAGTGTTATACATTTGTCTACAATCAAATCCATAGGCCCGAGAGGCAGGCTCTGAGGTTGCTGTGGTGCTTGTCAACTGCAGGGCCTCTGATCCTCTCACAGATTATGTTAGAGTCCCAGGGATATTGGGAGAGAGTACCATGGTCCTTGTTAACACATCTATCCCACCAGATTCTAGGCATGAACATGAGATCACTGCTTCAGCCACCCTATGCCCTGCTACCCTACAGATGGCTCCCACTTCCTTCTAGATTCCCCCAAGCCTGTCTTTCAGCATCACCATTGGAATCTGAGCATCCCCGGCTCTTGCAGCTTAGAAGTCTCAAAGCCTGGGGCTGGAGTGGTGGTTCAGAAGTTACAGCACTTACCTGGTACGCACGAGGACCTGGGTTCAAACCACATATACATATACAACTATCAAAGAAATAAAAACCAGATGAAAAAATAAATAAAAATGATTCCCTTGCTCTGTGTGTCTCTTTCTCTCCCTCCCCACCATCTCTATCTAAAAAAAAGTCTCAAAGCCTGAGAAGAGTTTCCCCTACCCTCTCAAATGACCTCCTCTCAGAGGTCCCAGGAAGGAGGACTCCTCTCTCAGGTGTCCCATTCCCAGGCTGGGGAAAAGCCACAGTGTTCCTAGAATGGGGAAGCAATAGGCTGTCTGTCTTACAGTGTGGTACTCACATCCTGGAACTTGGGGCCATGGCCTTCTGCCCCAGGCTGCCTCCCTGCTCTCTAGAATTTAAGGATCCCACTTTGGAGTGACTCTGCAATGTGCTTCCTTTCCAGACCCTCACTGGGCAGAAGCCCCAGAGGAGCCAGGCTAAACTCACACACCATGGCCTACTCAGAGGCAGGGAAAGGTCTCTGGGCAAAGCAGCAAAGTAGAAACAGGGAGCTAAGTCTGGTGGGCACGTCCACAGTAGCTACTATGTTCTAACCTTGGCCCTAAGGATTAGGGGAATAGGAGAGTCATATGACCCCACATGCCAGTGAATCCCCTTTGCTTCAGCACAGAGAGGGTATCAAGATAGCAGAAGTCAGGTAGATGGACAGGGCAGATTGACTGAAGTGAAGTGAGGTCTGGGGAGTCCTTGGACAGGACAGAGGGTGAGGGAAAACACTGGGGTGGCTGACTTAGGAAGGGCATGGCTATGTGGTAAGCCTCGCCATGGGAAGTGGCCCAGCAGATGGCAGGAGACTGTGCCTGAGTAGGGCAGACAGGATTGGAAGAGCTGTGCCTCTTAGGTGAGGGTGGGGGAGTTCAAAAAGAATCGCCACTGAGGACAGTTAGAACTTTCATCCCTGGGCACTTCACAGGTCTCAGAAGCAAATGTAATTTTTGCACAGTCTGATATTCATTCTCCGCAATAAATAAGGCATTTGTTTTTGCCTCGCCAAACAGGCCTGCTCCCCTCTTTCACAGCTGCTGCCCAGCTGGCCAACCATGTGGAAGCAGGCAGGACATTGCTGTCATGCTCGGCTGCTAGCCAAGCACCCACTGAGCTTTCTCCTTGCTCCTCTGCCACTCAGCTTCCTCCATCTGCTGCTGCCTCCAGTCACCTCTGTCTGTCATTCATTCACTCATTCATTCTTTGATCCAGCAAGCATTGGTTGAGCACTGTTCTAGGTGTTAGGATGCAGCCATCAGCAGGAATAGGCCAGGCAGTTCCCCAGAGGAGTGCACAGGTCCATGAAGAGGACGTATAACTTCAGATATGGGTAAATGTCACCAGGAAAATAAAGTGAGGTCCAGGGTGAAAAGGGACTGGACAGCAAGTGTGTGGCAGTAGTCAGGACAGGTCTCTGGTGTTTCCAGTAGGAGAACAACAAGCCTAGAGCCCTGAGGCAGGAACTAGCACAAAGCCATAAACAAATGCTTTATACTTAATTACTAATTATAAGGATTGCATGTATACAAGAGGAGAGCAATGGGAGATTTTGGGGACCAGGTTAGAAAGGTGAGCTAGGATCCTGATCATTTGGGATCTTCTGGGCCAGCGGAAGGACCAGGGCAGGTCATTAGACAGCTGAAGATAGTGCTGAGCAAGATCCAGCCCTGTGCTAGGCACATTTGCTCATAGCCTGTCCATACTTATACAGGCTTATTATTCTTGTTGTGCATGAGGGTAAACTGAGGCTCCCTTTCCCAGCTGGCTAGTTCTTACTCTATTGCCCCCACTCCCCAGAAAACCCTTTTCTCACTTTCTTCCTGGAATGACCATATCCAAAGTGCATGAATTACCTGCACCCTGTTATTGCATTTTTTTAAAGCCTCTTCTAGAAGAGACACTGAAGCTGGGAACAAGGAGGAAGGGTGTTCCAAGAGGGGAAGTAATGGAAAGTCCGTATCTTCATCTGTTTTCTGTTTCTATAACAAAATACCTGAGACCACATAATTTATGAACACAGAGGTTTATCTGGTTCACAATTTTGGAGGTTGGGAAGTCCAAAAGCATGGTGCTAGCATCTGTAAGGGCCTCCTCACTGCATCATGACCTGGTGGAGGACATCCCAAGTTGAGGCAGAGCAAGCTTGCTAGCTCAAGCCTCTCTTTCTCTTTCTATAAAGCCACGAATGCCTTCATGAGGGCCATGCCCTTATGACTTCTTTAATTACCAGGTTCTGAGTATAGGAATTATCCATTCTGGGGGTCCCAGAAGCCAACTGCACATGGAAGAAGCTATAATTTGCATATGGCTTGTCCCCTCTGAAACATGTTGAAATTTAATCCTCATTGTGAGATGTTAAGAGGTGGGACCAGAGGGGACCTTTAAGAGGTGATTAGGGTTCTGCCCTCATGAATGGATTAACCTATTGGTGCAGTGATGGATGAATGGAATAATGGATTATCTTGAGAGTGGATCTGCTATGAAAGTCAGTTCAGGTAGATGTCTGGCACCATGTCATGATTCAGTGAGGAGGCCCTTACAGATGCTGGCACTGAATATCTAATTACCTCCCAAAGGCCCCTCCTTCAAACACCATTAACATATAACTTGGGGGAATAAGTTTCAAACACATGAACTTTGGGGGACACATTCAAATCATAACATTCTGACCCAAAGGCCTGTTTTTGGCATGCAAGCAAGTAGTTAGGTCTGGTGTCATCTGATTTACCATTTCTCATAAAGTCAACACACTTATTAAAATTAATATATTTTAAATGAAATTTTACATTCCTACCTAAACCACCAGAATGACTTTCCAGAAGCAGAAAGCAACCATAAAGTTAATGAACACAAACATTCTTCATTTAAAAAGACTAAATTATAACAAAAATATGAACAACGCATTCTGGTCTAGGATGGTATAAGCACATTTCACTCTCTCTCTCCCATTGAATACAGCTTTAAATCTGATAGAATGCATGGAACAGGCATGTGAGGACATAAAAATGAAATTATATTAGGCATATTGGGAACGAAAAGCAGAATTTGAAGTACCACCAACCTGGTAGTGATTTTACCATTTTTTCCTGAACTCGGGGCAGCCTGAAACATGGAAGGGACATTGGTACACAGAGACATCCAGGAGAAACCATCTGGATGCAGCTCAAGAAACAGAGAAAAGGTCCTCTTATTATTCAGAGAGAGTAGAAAAAATTCATTTAAATCATGCTTCTCTGCTCCCTCATTCTTTAGTCCACAAGCAGTCCCATTAGAGCATTGCACAGATCCTACCTTCCCTCTGAGTAGAAAAGCTGCTGTCCCAAAAAGGGTAGGGTGAGGCCACTACTTTTATTTCTCTCTGTCCTCCCACCTCATGGCCCTGGATGCAGGAAAGTGCCCTGAAGACAGTGTAAGTAAAAGCCCTAGTTTTCTGGCCAGAAGACCAAAAGCAGGGAGCCCCAAGAACGTAAAAATGCACAAAGGGAGGAACTTAGGAAAGCAACCCCTTAAAGTTGTTTATTCTCTCCTAGGCTTATCCTCAAGCGGCATGAGCATGAATTGGATCCTAAACAGCATACCGTAGGCTTTGAAACTGAATCACAAAATAAACCACTGTCTAGGTCTCACATTCGTTGTTAGATAGCACACAAATTTGAATACCAAAGCAATGACATTGAAATTGGAGGTAACATTGAAATCATAATCCCAAAAAAGCCCAGTCAGAATGTTGGACCTGAGCTTAACTAGGTAAATTGCCTGTTAAAAGTTCTCCACAGGACTTAAATGAGACCCAAAATTCTATAAAATAGTATTCACAATGTGCAGAACACTATTTAAAATGGACATATAAAAAGCAGGAAAATATCTGCTTACACAGGGAAAGATAATGAACACATACTAAACTAAGATGAAGTAAATGTTTGAATTATTTGGCAGAGACTTTGAAGTAGCTATTTGTTATGGTGTGAATGTGAGGTATCCCCCTAAAGCTCATGTGTGACAATGCAGAAATGCTGAGGTGAAATGATTGGGTTATAAGAGCCTTAACCCAATCAGTGAGTTAATTCCCTGATAGCGATTAACTGGCAACTGTTTGCTGGTAGGGCATGGCTGGAGGAGGTGGGTCATTGGGGGGCGTGCCTTTGGAGTATATATTTTGTGTCTGGCATGGAGTTTCTCTCTTTACTTCCTGGAGCCAGGCCTTCTGCCATGATGTTCAGCCTCACCTCACATCCCAACGAATGGAGCTGGTCTTTTATGTATCAAGACCTCTGAAACCATGAGCCCTCAAACCTTTCCTCCCTAAAATTATCTTATTGGGTCATTTAGTTGCAGTAACGAAAAAGTTTACTGAAACTCTGTTATAAAAAATACTCCATCAAAAGATGTCCCATGCTCTTGGATAGGCAGAATTAATATAATAAAAATGGCCATTCTACCGAAAGCTTTATATAGATTTAATGCTATCTCTATGAAGTTACCTATGCCATTCTTTACAGACATAGAAAAAGCAATTCTCAAATTCATTTGGAACAATAAAAACCAAGAATTGCCAAAACACTACTAGCAAGAAAAATGAAACAGGTGGTTTTGCCATTCCATATCTAAAACTATACTATAGAGCCATAGTAACAAAGACAGCATGGTACTGGCATCAAGATAGGAAAGAAGACCAATGGAATAGAATAGAGGACCCTGAAACAAACCCTCAAATCTTTAAACATCTGATTTTTGACAAAGGGGGACAAAATATTACATGGAGAAGTGACAGCCTCTTCAACAAATGGTGCTGGACAAACTGGACACCCACTTGCAGAAAGTTGAAATTAGACCCTTATCTTTTACCTTGCATAAGAATCAAATCAAAATGGATCAAGGAGCTAGGTATTAAACCAGCTACTTTGCAACTGATAGAAGACAAATTAGGTCCAACACTTAAACATTTGGGAGTAGGCAAAGACTTTCTCAACATGTCTCCAAAAGTGAAGGAAGTAAAGTAAAAAATCAGCCAATGGGATGCCATAAAGCTAAAAAGCTTTTGCACCGCCAAGGGAACAATCAAAAGAGTCAAGAGGTTTCCTACGGAAATGGAGAGAATCATGGGCTATGATTCCTCTGACAGGGGTCTCATATCCAGAATCTACAAAATCCTCAAAAATCTCAACTACAAAAACACTAACAGCCCAATTAATAAATGGGCCAAAGAGCTAAATAGAAATTTCTCAACAGAGGACATTGATCAAGCCAATGAATACATGAGAAAGTTCTCTAAATCTCTAGTAATCAGAGAAATGCAAATGAAAACTACATTAAGATATCACCTTAACGCCAGTCAGAATGGCAAAGATGAAGAAAATAAACAATAATAGATGCTGGAGGGGCTGTGGAGAGATAGGCACACTAACACACTGTTGGTGGCGCTGCAGACTGGTACACCCCCTCTGGAAAGCAGTGTGGAGAATCCTCAAAAAACTAGGGATGAGCCCACCATATGACCCTGCTATTCCACTCCTGGGAATCTTTCCAGGGGATTTAGAATCAGCACATTATAGTGACACAGCTATATATATTTCATAGCAGCTCAATTTACTATTGCTAGGCTATGGAAACAACCCAGATGTCCCTCACTGGATGAATGGATCCAAAAACTGTGGTATATTTATACCATGAAATTTTACACAGCATCCAACAAATTATAAGATCGTATTTTGAAAACCTATACTCCTCCAAATTTGACAACCTGGAAGAAATGGATAAATTTCTTGACTCCTACAGCATCCCTAAATTAAACCAGGAGGATATTGAAATCCTAAATGGCCCAATCACAGACACTGAAATTCAGTCTGCAATTAAAAGTCTACCAAAGAAGAAAAGCCCAGGAC